>LYUA01001797.1:61661-74757 GCA_002093875.1 Calopteryx splendens | reverse complement strand
ATAATATAGATGGTAGCACTCTTCAGAGATACTTTATAGTGATAATTATGCTCATCAGACTCCGGCATAGATGGCGACACATGCTACAATGCTTCTGAAGAGGAGACTTATAACTGTACGCTTTTACTGCTCTAGCTCAAACTTCCAGGATGTACATGGACGCTCGTAATCCATATGGTCAGGAGGCCCGAGGACGTACATGAACGTTTGTACTACTCTAAGGGTTAACAAACAAAATTACCATTTGAAAAGTTTTACATCTGCACGACCTTTGTAACAAGAACATTACTTATATTGTGAATATGTACATAGTTATTGGTTTCTATAAAATTCCATAT
Source organism: Calopteryx splendens (assembly GCA_002093875.1). Taxonomy (NCBI): domain Eukaryota; kingdom Metazoa; phylum Arthropoda; class Insecta; order Odonata; family Calopterygidae; genus Calopteryx; species Calopteryx splendens. The sequence goes on along the minus strand of LYUA01001797.1, from coordinate 74,419 downwards.
TAAAAATACAGAGTTAACTTGGTCCATTATATAATCTCTACATATTTATGTAGTGAAAACAACCTTTTTAAGAAAAAGCTTTTATTTTAAAATATATCTTAAAATGTGTTCTCTAAGAAAACATAACAATGTAATTAGACTTAATAAATAGACCTATATCAATTAAATACACATATATCATAAGTACACATTTCTTGCTGGTGTCTTTCACTCCCTCAATCTCCTTTCTTACCAATGATACTGACCTCCAGAACACTAAATAATAAACAATAACCTGACAACATACAGACATGAGGCACCATGCCAGGACAAGAGAGCATCAGGCTTACAGATACTTACCCAGCATTCCAAATGGAAGCACACGCAAGCCTAACCGTAACTCAAGTGTAACATGAGAGTGCTACTTTTACCTCCAAAAATGAAAAATCTACCATGCATCTGTTCTGCTTACTATATTGACGAATGCAGCACTATCCTTTCCCTCTGAATGAACAAACACAAATATTCTGGCACATCAGCCACTATCCTGACTATTGGATGACAACTTCCTGGTTTCAGTTATTCAAACCCTTCCAAAATCCACTAATAGCATTATGGTGAGAACTTGTGAGAAGATATGCAGCATCAAATTTCTTCGAAATCATCTTCACCAAGAGCACGTTTTCATTCAATCGACATCAAGTTTACAGTATGGCATTAAAAATATTCCCCTTAGCAACCGATTGCTAGTGCTCAGCATATTTGGTTTGCAATGGAAAATACTGCAGAAAACAGGGCGAGTAACATTTTCATTAAATGCTCACTCAATAACGTGATAGATGAATAAATGGAAGACAGTCATTCAGGAAATGGGTCAAAGGTAATACACATTAGGCAATGTCTTACAGGTGAGGGGGGATACACATTTCCAACAACTCATTGAGAGTTGATAGTGACGATAAGGAAGAGAACTGAGGCAGGCCTCTGTCACCCTTGCCTGCAACACATTAGCTATTATGTAATTACTGTTAACCCATTCCTGGAAGATTGTAACCCCTCCCCACTATTTGTTCACAATGCCTTATAGAGCTAGGTCAAATGTTCTAAATGGTCAAATGTACCTGAAGATATCATAATGCGACTAAAACCGGGTTGTGCTCATCAAATATTGTAAGGAAAACAAAGTTGCTTGTTTCAATTCCAGCATGGAAACATTCCACTAAATAACACCGGATACCATTGAATTTCTTTAACATCTCACCTTGCACGGAGAAAACTTCCACTGGATCAGGTTCTGTATTTGTGTAATCTTTTGATGCACAACTCTTTAGGGGTTTTGGAGTGAAGACAATGTACGTGTTACAAATTTAAATGGGTGCAGAAAAGCAGAACCTAACCTAAGACGACTACTTAGAAAATATGCTGGAAAAACACCAGATCTTTTGTTCCTCAACTTCAATTCTTGATCGGTGAATTTGATGGAGTTTCATCTCATTCAAAGCTCTTTTGGCCTATTTAGTAAGGAAAATCAATGTGGCTTTATAATTGCAAAATACAAGTACATATAAGTTAAATCCAAATGTATACTTAGGTAATCACAATTTTACAAAAATCTATTGGGCTTTGAAAGCAGTTTTTGAATGAGGATTTTTTTAATTATACCAATAAGGAGACCTAAATTAAAATTCACTGCACACATTTTTCTTGGTTTAAAAAAAAAAATATTACAGATTTCCCATCAATAATAAAAATATTGGTAATTACTGTGTACAATTATTTTATTTCTGCTCTTGGGGTTAGACATTCAAAAGGATACTCAATAATAGAGGAAGTGTTTTATAAAATTTTCCACACACACACGCACTTCAATTTAAATAATACTTTATTGCCTTGCTTGTACCAATATATACTGGTGTCAAAAAACTAAAATAATTCGTTGACCATGTCTAACCAGTACAGGATAATGATTTCTAAGAATACATAAACAGTAGGAATTAAAATCACAAATTTATGTTTTGAGGAAGTAAAGGGTGATGACAAACAGTATGAATCATTACAATGAATGTTATTTGTAAAGGTATATAGCAACAAAGGTGCTAATTGTAACAGTATTTTAACATAAATAATATTGGAAGTATGACCACAATGTCATCTGAGACCACATAAATTAACAGTCATACATACACGCAACAATTAATACTTACACACCCTCCTAGAGTAGATTAGGCCTTTTTAGACATGTCAATAATGCCAGTACTACCAATTGAGTTTTGACCTGAAATATTTGTAATAAAGACTTCGGATGCATATAAGAAGCAATGAAGAAGTGAAAATGAGGGGTAAAAATGCAGGACAGAGAGATTTGAGGGCAAATTTATTCCTTATGTAAACTTGTATAAACTTACCTAAATAAAATCAGAAAATGATAGTAATATGGTATCAAAAATACTTATAAATTACTCTTTTAGGGTTAATATGTAACTGATAACATTTTAATTTCCTGAAATACTAACTTTACCAGCTTCACACGGTGAACCTGGTAAACACAATGGTGAAAAACGTTTCTGAGAATTTCACATTAAGTCACACACTTTCATGAATACTCATTTATTATTGACTAAGCTTTGATTTAGCATAAGGGATAATTTTATCAAAATAAATTTATGGAACAACATAAATATCTCAGAATGTTTGCCAAAGAAAAATTGACTTTTATTCCAAAAAAATTGAAATTATCATTAATGGTATTTCCATGAACTAATGAATATCTAGTTGCACAATACCTGAAACAAATTTACTTTCTCTTTAGAATCATTTTATAATAATACCCATTTTTTTCATACCAATTCGTATTAAAAATAAATCTACACATCATTTTTTGCATTTGGATAGACACTATAATTGAATTTTTTTAAATAAGAGATATATATCACCTCAAAGATCCCTATTCCTTTTAGCAAATTTCACAAGATTTAATGAGATTGAGTGCAATTTTTATAAATGCATACCACTACCAATTCTGAAACATGGAATACCTTTCCAACATTTTCTTGATAGAATAGCTAAGCAACAAAACTAAAAAAATAAAACTCACTATTACTATAAAAAATTAAAAAAAAATGAACTTACTTATTTATTAAGATTGTCTATGAACTATCAAGGTTCAATTTCCCTCCATCCACACTTTTCACCCTCATTTTTCACCTTCTACATGATGCAGTTAAATTACTCTTGGGGTAACATTTTGCTTTTGATAACAATTAAACACCTTTGATATGTACTTGATTTGCTTCACATTGTATCTGATATGTATTGCTTTTAATTACAACCTATCTATTTAACATCAACTCATTTCTTTCATTACATTAAAATTTCAGGACAACAACCATTGAAAGTTACAATTGTTAACACTGCTAAGCTTAAAAGTGAATTTTCAGAAAATAATACCAAGCAACAAGTTCAAATTTCAAACATGTGAACATATTTTTAAAACTCCAAAATAGGACATTTCAGCCTTCTCACAAATCACAAAATTCTTTCATACCTTGCAACTTTAATGGAATTTGAAAGTCTATCACCTGATCAATAAGCTGTGAACATGACAAATACTATCATTATTTGTAATTTAAATTTAATCTGACAAAAACAACATAATTAATTGATGGTAACACATTCTTATACTTGCCTCTATCACTTATCTACTAAACCAAACCAACAGCAATTAGAAAAATTTAACAATGAAGCTGGCTAAAAAACTTTGTGACCATAATGTAGTGCATTAATAGTGTTGAAAATAAATACTGTTCCACAGAAATTGATCTGTTTTATACAAAAAATAACTAACAATGCCATGTTAACAATGGGAGTATATATATGTACAATCACTTTTCGATCTAATTTGTGAACTCAATTCACAAGAAACAGGATATACTTAATCTTCATCATCATTGCAGATGATTAGTTATAGATATCTTTGGAAGAGATACTTTTTCACATTCGCATTAAATCAAAAACCAAAACAGGTCACTAAGTCAATTTTAAAATAAACAATATATTACATATAAACAGTTTTTGTAACAATGTCTAACATTTTATGTTAAACTTATTCCATTCACTTTAAATCCACACAAAATATTAACACTTCCCAGCTGAGCCAGAAAAACTCTTGAACACCATTATGAGAAGGTTTTTAAGCCTCTTTTCAGTTTTAAAACTCATTAAATTGAGCTATTTAAATATTAAAACAATTTATTTACAATGGAGTTTCAAAATATCTTAAATTAATTTTATGTTTAACCACACTGCAAAACTTAACAAATGTTACTTTTAAATATATCTTACTCCTAATCATTATTCCATTAACCTAAAAAAACAGCTGGGAAAACTTTGAATGTAATCAGCACATACCTACAATAGGCTTTACTTATTCTCTTAAAAATAAAATTGCAAATGAAATTGTTATGAACAGATATCTGGGATCGTTAAATGATACCAAGAAGACTGATTTCAATCAAAATGAAATAATTGAAAGCATGGCTGTGAGGTACACTTCAAATGGCATACAGGTACATATTTTTGTGCAGTACTGCATCTAAAAGAAGTACTGATGTTATTTGAATTCATAATTTATGATATGTTTTTTCATGGCCAAAAGTGCAACCAGATCCCCCATTGCCTAAATTTCAGTAGGTAATTGGCAAAATACTGAAAATTTTATCTCACTTTCTGTAAGTCATGAAAAATTAATAATGTGTAAATTGACTAATTTGAATATATTTGGTAAATCCAAGTATTCACTTCATATGTATTTCACAATAAAATACAAAATCTGTCTATAAATGGTATATGTACACACTTTGAAAAATAGGGTATGCTTAAGGAAATTTACTTTTTTGGATATAACACGGGAGTTTAGTTTTCTACAATTGAAATTGTAATAACAATATAGAGTTACAGCGAAACCCCAATTTGCCATTGTTGCACTATTTATTTTCTAGGTCATCATAGAGATTTTGCTGCAGTGCTCGTAACCATTGAACATTAATAATGCAAAGCTAACTGCTTCAGAAAAATAATGGAGTTTTGTTGTTTTCAACAAAAGCTTCATTGTCAGCATTGACAAATATAAACTACACCTTAATACTTGCAATGGCATATACCTTCATAATTCCGTGGAAGTCCATTATTGATATGTAAAGATGCATAAGAAGTAGAATAATTTAAATTTTGACACTGATCTTATACTCAACAGAAACAAAGTAAAAAAAACATTGCATCAAGATTTCTGCAGTATATATTTTGAATTTATTTGACAATTATGCTAATTTCATTGGCTAATAATACAGAAATGGTTTGACATTAAAAAGAACCTGCTGGATATGTTTATAAATGCTGGTTTACTTAGCCAAAAATATGGACAGAGATCTGTATGGTCTTTGCAACACAAGTCTCTCACTAAAATCTAAGACTTGTTTAACGGAAAGTACTACTGACATAAATCCTCCTTGTGCATGTCATTTTAAATCAATTTGGAAATTAAATAGTTTCTCAGTATAAACTGATTAAAAATCTCTTAGCATCTTTATCGAAAAAGTAAATTTAAATCCAAATTCAAGCAGCAAAAAAGTTTTCATTGCAACTTCATGAGAGAAGGCACTCATAGCACTTTACTGAAAAATTAAGCCAAGTAAAATTTTCCAAAATGAAATTTACTGCATCTTGATTCCTTTATTTATACAACAGAGGCTATTTCTAAACATTTGAAAGTAATAATGAGGCACTGATTAATGGCAGGTAATCTCCTTGTTTTTCAAGAATACTCAAGAGCTCACAGATATATAGTTAAGCAATCAACTCTTTAATGTTTTTTTCAATGGCTATCCCTTTTAAAAAATATAGGAGGTGGAACAGCTCCTTCTCAAGAACATAGAACTGTACCTTAAGAAGGGCATATAAATATTTAATTAAATTTACAAATAAAAGTATTAGTCAGGCATTTAAAATGCTGAAAAAGTAAACTGATTATGGTTAACACATGGGTTTTGTACACAATATACTATTAACATTTATACATTATAGAAAATGGTAAAAAAATACCCCACTATTTTGGTGGTAATATCTTTTAATAAGGACAACGTTAGTAGGAATAATTTAGAATTTAACATTTTCGTGAGTCCACAAAGAGAGGAACCAATAAAAATGGACACGTTGAAGTTTCGCTGTAATCTGGTTAAGCAAGAACTCATTGTCCTGGTTAATCTATTCAATGCCAATGGAAAGTAAGCACTTTTGTCCAAATGTTATAACAAAATTTTAACGTTCACATTAATGAATGCATAATGGATATATAAACTTCAAATTGTGACAATCAAAAATGTTCAAGGAACATCATTTTCTTGGTTTTTGTTTACCAACTAGGTTAGCATTAAAGACAAATATTAATATTTATACATAGAATATATTTAAAAATGTATAGAAAACCATTTAAAAAACTATTGACATCCATAACTAATCTTAATGATATGTGTTTCGTCACAGTCAGTTATCTTAAACGCTTTTAATTATTAACATGCAATATAGCTGGGATGAACAAGTCCAATTATTGCAATTCCAAATATTTGCTGAATTATTTGGACATAATTTTACATGCATTACATTTACATAATTACAAATTTCAATTTCTGATATGTTTAAAAGGCTTTAGTCTCAAATTAAAGCAATCAAGGGAATTAAGTATTGCTACCCAGTTCCAATAAAGCCAAAGTAGGTACTAATAAAATGCTTAATTGCAATGATGCTTCAGCATCCCTAAGTTCAAATATCACTTACATTTATAAGAAAAATAGAAATTACATTTAGAAAAACCTATCCGAGACTTCTTTTTACCTTCCTCTCAACGAGACAAAAGCTCCTGATGCAGAATTATCAATTCCTCTCATCAACAATTATAATTATTATACATGCAATAATATCCCTTAAAATACAATGCTCAATACAATGAAAGTTCATTTGTTCTCAAGAATTAGTTAGCTAAAATGGAATTTATTGCCAATCATGGATATTTATGTATATATACATATCATTATCTGATTTTACTATGTGAAATGCATAAAGCAGTCCTATAGTATAATAAAAGAAATATTGTTTTACCACATACAGCTAATATATGCTTCAATGAGTTGCCTTAAAATAAAAGTAGATGCTTACAGGCCAGGTAGGCCATTTTCTCTGAGAGTGATTATCAACTTGCTAATTTGTTTATTATTATCAAATGTTACAAAATTTGCCAAAAATATAACACTTAAATAGTGCTGAACATATTAGCATGCCATGATGTAAACTAAATAACCAATCATTGCTTTAAAAAACTTTTTAAGCAGATTTAAGAGATGATTTATTCTGGCAGATAATTAAAATTTGAACTGTTGATATGGAATTATAATGCAAATGGCTATGTATTTTGCCAATTGCTCAGTAACTGTGTTAAAAAAATGCTATGACCAGAATAACTTGAAATTATTCACCTAAACTCTAATAATTGCAATCAATTCAATTTTCCTTTCACGAAGCAGCTGTTTCATTTTTGGCACGTCAAAAAATAAAAGTAACAATATATATGCTATGATGAGTGAGTATAATTCCCAGAGTATAAAAAATGAACTGCCAATGTGAAACTGAGGTATTGAACAATATTACAGTATGTGATGAAAATTTTCTTATCAACAATTAAAAATAACATTTCTCCTTTTCAGTATCATAAAGTTTCAACCAATTTTTAACAATGAACAGTTAATTTTAAAAGAGAAACCACAAGGTAATCCTTAATATATGCACTTCTATATCAATAATTTTCTGTTAACTCTCACCATACCTCTAACGGATATTTATTTAATAACAAGTGTTAAGAGCTTACTTATAAAATTCATAAAATTGATATATCAGGTGTTGAGCAGAAAAGTAAAAAAATAACAGAGAATGGATGTGAAATCTATTACAATAAGTCACCACTAATGATTCATGTTAATTCTATGAATCAAAAGTTACAATCGATGACTCATACAAGCAGCTGGAAACCAGTAGGTATTTTTCATCTTGTTTCTGCTCAACTTCTGACCACCAATTTTGTGCGTCACCTTTCCATGAAGACTTATAAAACTCATGATATGTATATTGCCGATGTGGCATACTGGGAAGCACAAGAACACTTGCACTCCCATTTGTCAGTCTGTATTTGATATGTATCGTTGGTAACGTGAGCGCATCTCACCAGTGAAAGAGATGGTAAGCCAAACTTTTACGTCAGTGACATGATAACTTGTTGCTTTAAAAGCTTAATGTTGACATCATGATTAGCTTGATTGGTTTCAACCGGATTATCTTAATGGGGCTCTCATAAAAAAATATAAAAACTTGAAAGCATTTTTGTACAAAACTATTTGATTCATAAGCACGAAAAACAAGCACACACGAAAACATGGAATAAAAATGAATTTGCATCTAATGAAGTTAAATAAGTATAGACTTATTACCAAAGAGTACCATATTCATCCAGAATAAAATGAAATCTTGGTTTTATGCATGTGGCTAAATGAGGTTAACATTATTTTCAATTTTTTGTCAAAGTTTCTTCAAATGTGACATTCGTGAAGCTAATAAAATCATAAGCCAATTACATTATAACTCTGTATGGAACAATTTTTATCTCACTGGATAACACTGGAAACAGTTGCATATCTGCAATGGTAAATAAATATAGAAAAAAATTACTACAGTCTGTGTGTGCAGTGTAGATGTATGAATTACAACCCTACATAGCAGAGGGTAGTATAGTTTCCCACACATGCATATTTATATCAAGTGTATTTGATACAAAGTGTCACTTTAACAGTAAATAAACCATGAGAGATAGTGACCAAAGCTTAACTATAGCTTGTATTTGGAAAACCCATGAGCTGAATTGGTATTTACATCCTAAATGGTTTTTCTTAAATAATACCAATCATTAATGTTAGTATGATTGAATATGTGAATCAGGGGAGTATCTTAATTATGAATTATTAAAATAGGAAGTGATGCATATTTGTAACATATCATCAGAAAATAATTACTTAATATCACAGATAACATAATACAGGATGAAAATTGTAATCTAATGGATATTTTATGATAAACTATAACCTTTCATCAATAAGTTAGTAATGTTTTTTTAATGCAAGGTAAAGCAGTCCCGTAACTCTTAAATCCACGTAGCTTTGAAATACAGTATTCACCACCCATGACTGTTCTAGATGCAAAACCAATTTATATTCCTGGGAGAGATGAAATTATTGAAGTTTTACAGCAATCAAAACATTAACGATTGCAGCAAATATCAAACTTGATGATGAAGTGACTCCAGTGCAAATCTGCTATTCCTCGGGCCAACCAAAATCTTCACCCACCATTTCGTAGAACCGTCTATTGTGCTCGGCAAAAAATCTTCTCAACTTGTGAACAACGGATGGGTCAACATGAGGATGCCTCCTGCCTTTGCTTTCACGCAGACATTTTCCCTCGGGAAGTGATGAAGAGTGACTTAAGGATGATGGCATCATTGCCATGCCATCGACTGGCTGACCTGGAGGCAGGCTTCTCAGGCAGTAGAATCCCTGAAGACATGATATAATCCACAATATATTATCACAACAATGAAATCACATTTCTGGGAATAGGATGGGAAATTTGAGAAAAATTAATTGAGGAAATCTGTTAGAACAATGAAGCGCAGATACTGCCTTTCATTTTGCCAATTCATACAGAGACTCTCCTTTTTCATTCCTTGCGTCAACTCAAGATTTTCATCAATGGAAATCAATTTTCTTCCATTTTATAAGGGTGGGATTGCAGTTTTTTCAAGAAGACAGCAATAGTAACAAGTGTAAAGCTGAAAGTGTACACAGGTTGCAAAATGAATCAAGCGGTCAGGGAAAAAAAATTGACTGGCTAAGTACAAATATTGACTAAGGATCACTTGACACTGATGTGTATTCATCATTTGATACAATATAAATATAATGCAGTAAATTATTTATTGGACAGTAAAATGTGGAATTTTAAGGGTTTATGTTTTTGTGATAAAAATTAAAAAAAGCCGAGGCATTCACAAACTTATATCGAAGTTTCTAATAATTTATTAATATTTACGACTGGAATATTATTAAACCTTTGAGGTGTATGGAGGAGAGAATAGCATAGCTAATCAGTAAAAATGGCTTTTCATCACATGGATAATCTAGAGTTTCCTGTACACACAAAAATTAATTAACCAATTATTGTTAATGAATATTTTTAGTCTAATTAAAAGTCTGGCATTGCAATACTTTTATCTTATTGTCAGCAAAATATGGAAAAGGTAACATGATATTTGATGTTATATTAGGCATGCAGAGTAATGGTTAAACTAAAGAAAAATGTTAGCTAGCTGAAAAAATATGCATAAAAAACTAACTAATTATTCAATTTAGAATTGGAACTGAGAACCAGAACCAAAGCTAAGAACCGAACTGGCATCGCAACTGAAAGAAGGTAGAACCAACCCATCACTCGGATCTTCCTTTTCCTCACCCTTTCCTGATTGAATACATGTTAGCCACAAACAAAAATTTCCCGTGATAATATTATACATCATATAATAAAAAAATCTTAATTTGTGGATGAATGCAATTCTTAGTTTTGTCATAGAACAATTCCACCATAAAGAATTTAACTCTATTTTGTGCATCAATAGATAGTTTTTATTTATTTTCTTAGTTCAATCACCACACCTGACAAGCCAAAAGTCTGATTAGATCGCTTTTTACCAAAAAGGTTACTTGTTGTTTGACAAAGTTCTTATTTTACCCTTAATCAAATTTTCCTGTCTTTCAGATCAAGAATTCTTCTCTTTACACTTGCACATCATGTTGTCATTATCCCAGTTCAAATGCTCATACCTTAGTAGCATTGAAGTAAAAATGAGTGGGCGTAAGAGCAGGCCGCAACTTGAGAAATTTCTCCACTGAAGCAAGAACTGGTGCTGGGTTTGACGCTAGTTGATCGCCATCGACAATAAGAATTTGATCCCTGGGAAATGCTTCTAGCCATGCAGAAATATGCCGGTGGTAAAGGGAGACAGATATTGGTCTCCATGACATGTCCACACGCCCATCTGGGAGAATGGCTAAGGACTCAAATGATGAAAGGGGACGAGTAACCTGTAAAGCATGAAACATGATTATTAGGGAAATAACGCAATACAAAATGACGGTGTTCAACAACGGGTATTTCAATTCAAGATTTGCCAGATTGGTTGGTCCATTCTGAAAATATTCCTAAATATATAATTCCAGAAGATACCAACACACATAATATACTTGTAAATTATTGTTTACAAATAGAATATCTTTAAAAATATCACATGAACAACTTTGAGGTCATTAAATAAAGTATTATGAATAATTTTTATTTCTGAAATAGGCATGCTTACAGTAAAAATACATACAGTAGGCATCCTCTAACAGTAAAAATAAAATATGGCAATGTCATACTGGCGATATGATTATAAGCAATATTTTTTGGTAAACTGTTTCTATCATAGTTTTAAAAGTAGTTTTCTTCCTTTAATGAAGCTAATGCAAGGTTTTTCGCCTTTACACTCTAATTGTATAACACTTTTATCCATACCAAATCTTAATTCAGAATTGGCTTTTACAAATGTGTTTTTACATCCCACATTACCTTTGAGGATTGTTTACCTTAATAATATTTGTTGCCTGCCAACTTTCACCACAATTCATAATCAGTTGAGTTAAACCAATTCTTGAGCCTTTTGAGCAGTCATGTGACTGAAAACCCCAAAATTGGAGGCTCAAGTCCTTTGATTTTTGTTTTGCATTTTCCAATCTGGTCATCAAAGCAAATTACTTTTTTGAACCTACAGATAACTTTCATGGAAAAATACATTTTGTTACTCTGGTGGAATTTTTTTTATACATTACACTATTGAAGAATACACTGAAGCAAAAAATACAAGTCAATTTCAACCTTTATCCATTAGTACACCATGAAGATATGAAGTATCAAATGAAAAAAATTAATTAACTATACACGTATTGAAACATTTTTCAAGCAAAAGGATTAGTTGGAGGCCTATTACAGAAAAAACTGGGCAATTTCGAAAACTTAACACAACACCTTTTTCAGAACAGTAGGAGAAGCAAGAAAATCAGCAGACTTCCTGAGGATTATATTTTTATGTGCTATGAAGTTATCAGAATTGAGGTTTAACGTTAATATGCTGTTTTGAATAGAGAAGTAAATGTACAAAGAGTAGATATCACACATTTTAATATAATTTGTTTTTACAAGACTGTAATATGGTAGATAGACAATGGTAGAGCTTGATATGTTTTGGACAGTCTCTAACAAATATTACAAACCATTGTGGTCTCTTATGAACTTCCTCTCGTCCTAAACTCTTGTCTGCCTTATTTCATGACTATTTTTTTCTTCTGTTTTTCACACTTTTACCACCCTTCATTTTGTTTCCTTCCTTCTCCTTCCCTGCCAACCCAAAATTTTCCTTCTAGTTTGTCTTCCTCCCCATTCAACTTACCTTCTACTTAGCCAAATCTCAAAAGACTCTCAATCTTCCTCTTGCCTCAAAGACCAGTTTTTGGAATCATACAGTACTACCTGATTACATATATATCAATCACAGTAATCAACCCGAAGGTCAATTTGGTAGGTGAGGGTAGAGCTCA
>LYUA01001797.1:50106-61541 GCA_002093875.1 Calopteryx splendens | reverse complement strand
AACCTGGGCCCTTTGGTCAGCAGCCCAGCGCTCTAACCACTGGACTACCACGCCCCACTACATCCATATAATACACACATGCACCAGAGAAATAGCAAAACTTAAACCAATTTCTTATGCAGAAAATTTAAGTTTAAAATTGTCAGCAATAAGATTTATGCACCTTCTTGCCATAATCTTCATCGACCCCTTCCAATTTAGTCCTGAGAGTCGTGTTTGCCTTTGCTGCAAGAGAATGGCTCCTCAGCTGAGCAAAGTCTGATATCGCTCTGGTGACAGGTTCTCTGACTATGAGAAGAAGTCGAATGCTTGCATTCATTGCTCTCACCCTCTCAGGGACTTCTGGAGTAACAAAGTAACTAGGACTTTTTTCCACAGTAATCTGAAAATTAAATTCAATAAAAACCAATTTCATAATACTAAACTAAGTTTGGAGCAATAAAAAGGTCCTAAAAACCCAATTTTGCATAAATGAAATTGAATGCAACTTTAAAGAGAATATTCCAAAAAAATGTGTTTCAAACTTGAGAGATTTGCATTTCTAGGAGTGTTTACATTGTGCATAACAAGGTGTATGGCATTAAATTAAGAATGTCAGTCAGATACTTACTTGTCCTTTCAAAGAGGGAGGCATCCTTCTCCTATACCACTGTAAACCCTTAGCGTAATTTTCATCTCGGTCAAAGAAATGAGCTTCCCCAGCTGCTTTTTGAACCAAAGGATGAAGATGTAGCATTTCCAATAGTGCTCTAGTTCCCCCTTTCCTTACTCCTATTATGAGGGCCTTGAGAGAAAAGCAAATATTTTTCAATAAAATTTATTGTATTTGAGAGGAATTTTAATTCAAAATTGATAATGAAATTTAACAATGATATTAAAAAAACCTATTTAGGAGGTAATAAACTTGCTTTGGTGTATGATGTTATGATTAGGGATGTGGTAATGCAGAGTGAGTCATGTGGTGGATATTTTTTTTCACAATCTGAGTTTGTTCGGAACCTCTGATTAAGGCTTTACTTTTGTGTCACTAAATTTTATTATTGAAAATAGTTTTAGAACATAAAAAGATAAACAAACTTTGTTTTTCCACAACAAAAACAAATGTGGAAAAAGCAAGTTTGTTGATCTTTTATGATAAATCATTTCCACCAAGTAATGACCCATACCAAAAACTATATGGTTTTAGAACACTTTAAATGGGATCTTAACTATTAGTTGGTAATAATTTTAATTATATAACCAATAACTGTTGACATTGGGGACTGCAATAACAGTGTGATTTTTTTATGTTAGACACTAGCCACAAAGAATTTTCATATAAATCACAAAGGGTTTGTACCGATAATTCCCAGAAATGAATTACTACCAAATTAACTTTAACAAACAATTAGCTTAGGATTTCCTTGGGTTTAACTGAAAGACATCCAGTATGTCAAGAATAATATTACATCTTCTCCATCTCATCAGATTGCATTATCTTTCATTAGGAGTTTATAAATCAAATAAATTTTATGCTTTATACATTAAAAATTGAAAACCCTCAAACACAAACTTGACATTTTCTTTAACTGAATTTAAGTCCAACATCTGGGTACATTTCTAAGTTGATGCTACAATTTTTTCTTCCCTAATTTACCCTTCTGAGCAGTGCATCTTATGCCATTATCTTTCATGCATTACTTCCAGTGATTCTCTTCCAAAAGATAGGGTGTACATTATGTATGGTAACAAACAGGTTTTGGATGTTCATAAGGTAATAGTAAAAGCTGGTGCATAAATATAACTACTCAGCCAGTTAATATCTTACATTTTAACACTTAACAGAAGAAATAAATACTATAAATGATAGAACTAAATGAGGCAATTTGATCCCACTTATTAAGAAATCCATCATATTCTTCCAATAGTCTCTGGTCAGTCATGGGATATTAAATATTTTTTACCATAAGTTAGTTGAAGCATGTACACCATATACATACATTTAAGTATCTACATTATATACAAATGGGAAGATCTGAAACTTATATATAACCATCAGGCTTTACTTCACTAATTCATTATGATTCAATGCACTTACTGCCTGATTTTAACTATGTATTCAAACAACTTTCATGATGACAGAACGTGTCAGTGCATGTAAAAGATCATGTTCAAAATAGATTTGATAGTCAGTAACGTCTCATGCCGATAGTTTCTCAAAATAACTAATAAACCCAGCAATGGACCCCCCCTTGAACCACTACCAGTTCATACAAATTGGTGACTACCAAAGAGTTTACAAGAAAAGAGCAAATATTAACTATTATAAGGATTTATTTAGAAAAACGAGTCCAGTTACAAATTAGAAATAAGAGGTTTCAATAACAGCAAAGAAAAACTTCCAACTTCCAAGTCATGCGTGACGAGTCCAGGGCAAAAGTCAAGCATAAGAAAAAACTCTGCCAACCAAGAGCAGCTCTCCACAGCTTTCCACCCCAAAAGAGGCCCCCATAACCCCGGATCTGACTCACGTGCTCCTGCAGGAATTTTCAAAGGCTTAGAATTGAGAGCTGACATATGTTCTTCTAGTAGGTTTCTTACATCTTCATTAGAATCGGCCAGTCTATACAACGAATAAACATGCATCTTTCTTAGATTTTCTGCTTTTATGGTACACCCCTACATTACTACTGATGGTTGGTTAAAGCTACTTAAATGAGTCTTAATGCTATAAAAACTCCACCACTGATCCTGTTAACTCGGTACTGTCTGTATAACTTAAAACCCGGTGGAAATACTTCACTATCCTTGGTATTATCTTAAGCCAGCTTTCTGTCCACAAAACTAATTTGGAACTCTGAAATGCATGCTCAATGGACTCACTCTTTTGTTCTTTTATACTGCAGCAATTAACTACTACTAAACTGATATGTGAAGATCCTATTGTTTTTGTGGGAATGCTCACTTTGTCTTCTTTGTGCAGACTATATTTTTCATGACATATTTCTTCTATGGTCCCTTTGTCTTTACCCCTACATGACCTAGACTTTAACCTGCCCCCTACGCTAAACTCTTGTGTGCTTCTGTATCCTATATGCTACCTTCTGCAATGAGTCAACAGTATTTCTCTCCCGGTCAGTTTAGGGGCACCCAACACAAATCTAGAACTGGCTGAGAGGTCCAAGAATGATGCTCCCTCGGTCCCACAGACTTTATGAAGCCTCCGGTTTATGCCTCACTCGGCACAAAATCATGAATCCACTATCCATCATAGGTACATTCCAAACTGCATTTGATCAGCCTCATTTTGGCACCTGAGATGTCCCCGGAGCAAAAGTCCTAACCTAAAATTTCTTCTGAACTGCACTTCAGAGCATCTTTGGTCCTGATCTGCATCTTAGAACATTCATGCTACTGACTGTTCTCACCATTGCCTTCATCACCTGGGGAACCATATATCCCGGTATTCACCAAGAGGAAACCCGTGCCATAATAAATAAAATTAGTGCAAAATCAAAGATTCCTGAATAAATAAACAAATGGAAGAATATAACGCTATATAAATTAAGATGGAATTAAAGTAAAGAACTATAATATACATAAAAGTTATCACACACCATGTAAAGGCACCATACAGATAACCTGCTAATAATGGAAACAAATTAACAAGTAAATAAAATAAATGTCTAAACTAACTACAATAATAACCAACAAAACACATAAGTCCTAAGATGTATATTGCAATTAGAACACCCAAGCCACAATTAAGACTAAGCTCAAAATACACAATCCACACACTAGTACATAATACAAGAGATTATGATTTTTGAAATAGTGGAAAATTGTTTTTATTTTAAAAAGTCATCATGTTACAGTACCACCAAATCTCGCCTGAATCTTTGATTTTTATCCTGAATCATTATCGCAAACTAAAAAACAAGCTGAAACTCAATAAATATTAAAAAACTAATAAATAACAATCAAAATACAAATAAAATAGGCACAACTTAACACTACTGCACACACTATACTACTGTAACAAGTTTCTGAAGGAGTACGGTGAAGCATGCCCATTCACTTCGGGAGCCAAGCAGAGAGTGAGTGAGAGTATTAGTAAATAACAATGAAAGGTGTTGGTATCTCTTTTAGATGAGTTCAAGGTTTGTCCTATGCAGGGCGATTGAGCATTTTTACATTTCACTCATGTAAATGCGGGTGCACATTATAATGAGAAAATTATGGGATGCTCTATATATATACGATTAGTCTTAAACTAGGGCAATCAAAAATGGTTTCCTTATATTTACAAGTATTTATAAAAGGTAACTATTTTCACAGCTCACCTGAGGAAGTCTTCTGGTTGCTTTTGGAAATTTGACCCTGTTCCCTGATGTAGCCATCTGTGTCATGTCCTCTTCCCCAAAGTAGTCTTCTTCAAAGTTGCCTTCAGCACCTGTAGTCCCACTGTCAATTCCATATGCAGCATTCAGCTCATTTTTTTCGATGAAGGCGATGTTTAAATCGAACTCATTTTGATTACCACTTGCTACTTCATCATTAGATGGCAGCTTTGTTAGGTTCTCTGTGCTTGAAATGCCTACTTTTTTATCATCTTTTGTACCCGATGACAGTTGAGTACTAGCCTCCATGTGAACAGAATTTCCACCTCCACCATTGCCAATAGAATGTGATGAACTTATGACGTCAGAATCAGTTATACCTTTAACGCGCTGTATATCATAATCCCTACTTACACTGCTATGCCGAATCAAATTTTCATCGTGACTTACAGAATTTGGATTTTTGTCAGCATTTTCATGAACAGCACTGATTTCATTAGATTTTGAATTGGTGAAGTTGGCATTATTTAAAAAATTGAAAGCTCCTTTTGAAATGCTGGGCTTGAATACACCATCACTTTTCCCATTTGAACTATCTATTACATTTTTTGTCACACCAAATAGTTGCTTACTTTCTTTTTCATTTCTGCCCACAGTCATTTTAAATCCAGAGCTTTTTAAACCCACTTCACTAAGAATACCATTTTTTGATTTCATCTCCATACTTTCATCCATTCCACTTCGAGTCCAATTTAATGTGTCCTTTCTGCTCTTGATGTATGTAACACTTCCTTCAGCTCCCTTTTCTTCCTTCACAACTCCTATTTCCTCCTTCACCAATATACTATGGTAAATTGGTCCGTTAGCCACCATTAAGTCACCCACTTCTCCATTTTCTGAATGATGTAGGGATGATTTTTTTATATAGGTACTCTCAGAACTAAATGAGGAGGCAGATGTGTCATCCTCTTGGACCATGAAGAATGTAGGCTTTATGTATAGAGATGAATCAGTGGACAAAGCATGGAGAGATATAAGCAAGGAAGTGACAGCGAGGCAAAATATGATTATTGTGAGTTTGGACCTTTTGGTGGAGCTTGTTGTAGAGAGAAAAAAATTACGGCCAAATCTTCTGTCAGGAGATTTGTAATTAGATGGCTGCCTTCCCCGGGAAGAAAAATCACCATAACGGCTCAACTTTGGTGAGACAGATGTGTTACTATCAGGTTTATGTTTCATTTTATGAAAACCACTCCTATTACATTCTTCAGCCTCTTTTGAATGATCATTTATTCCATTTTGAGTGGAATTAAAATGTGCACCCGACACAATTATGTTCTTTATGGTAGAGAGACAATTATTTCCATAAGGGTTGTGGTTCCATGAATTGGCAGCAGATTTCATTGCTGAACAGAGCTTGGAATTCAAATGCTCCCGCATTTTGACGCTTTTTTCCTCAACAGAGACCTCCTTTGCTTTTCTTAAATCAACATTTGGCTTGTTTCTGTTTGTTTTGTTGATTCTGAATGGCTTAAAATAGCCTTCCGATCGTTTAACGTGGGTTTTTCTTTTCGTGGAGTAGCAGTTCGAGCCTAGGACTTCAAATCCAAGCTGATCCTTAATGTTTGCTTGCGGATCACTATAAGATGTGCTGGCCAAATCGTTTTCTAGCTGTGGTTGCTCACAGTTGATATTTACAACAGAAACATTTTCACTTTTATGAGCATATGTCCGATCAATATCTTTTTCAATTACTCCTAATAATTTCTCAGAACAAATCCTTGAAGCTGCAATCAACTCATACTCGTGTCCTTCTTCAGAATGCGGCTGAACTAATTGGCTGAGATGAGGTAAATGTGTGTTGGTTAGATCAACATTTTCATTGACACTAACTGAATTACAACCAGGCTTCTTTGAAAGTGCTTCACCTAAGATAGTAGGCAAGCCATTTTCTTCATGGCCTCTTTGGAATTGCAATTCATTTATCACTTTTTCCCACGGTGTACTCTGGCACTTATTCTCACCTCCCCTCATAATTTCATCTTCATGAGGCATGACAATGGTATGAAAGAAATCAACTGAGTCTTTGCAAACATTTTCTGGCCCATCCCCCAAGCAATCCAAAAAAACATTCGACTTCGAACTACTGTACACATCTCCTTTGGATATGCTTATGGGGGGAACTGTATTCGTGAAACGATATTGCTCCAACATTTCTTCTTTTGAAATACCTACTTGCGCTTCTGGATCACATGAAGAAGACATGGTGGAAAGAATATCTGCAAACCCTAATTGTTTCTGGGAAGTCACGTCAGGATCTAAAACCTCTCCTTGACTACCATTACGTATAAGAAAAATATCTTCTATATTATGTACATTTCTAAATGAGTTTTCTGCAACCGATTCAAGAAATTTTACATCTGGATCTGAACTTTCACTTTGTGAGTACACTCCCAACGGAATAATGGGAATGAATTCTACATTATTGCCATTCAATTGCAGATCAACTGAGGTATGCGTTGAATATTGCTGATTAGGACGGGATGAACCAAGCCTTATACTCAAAGAGTCCTTTTGACAAATGGAAATATTTAATGAGTGGAGTAACTTAGTGGATGGCACAAGCAAGCCTATATACAGAGATTTTTCATTACTTTTGCTTGCTATGGATATACCCCCATTGGAAAAATGCTTCACTGATGGTACTACTGAACATGACATGAAACCTCTCAACCTGTCCTCTTCTCCTATTCCATATAAAGGCAGAACTTTAATTGCGGATGATGAATTCAATTTAACAAGGATATTTGTGGCAGGGATAATTTTAACAAATACTTGATCATGTGGGATGCTGCAATCAGAAATTTCTTCTGTCGAGTTGAAGTAATCCTTGGCAGGCACAACTTTAATAAAGCTTGTAATTTCATTTTTGATTGAATTCGTTGAACTGAGGCCAAAAGATTTTCTCATAAACACTGCTTTACTGTCTAAACCAATATTCTCAAAGCTTACTTGTGGTATTATATCTGATAGATCCAAAGAAATTGAGTGGTGAGAAAAAGCAGGAACCTCAGCTAAAATCAGTACAAGTTGCTCTTCAATCCATCTTTTCTTCATGCCATAGCTCACACAATTGCCACTGAATCCATTGATTTCTGAATTGGAACAGGCAAGATCAGAATTATTTACAGCTTTGGGAGAGAAAAATTCACAGAAGTCATTGGAGGAGATGCCATTCTGAGGACTCATCACCAATGCATATTTAAAAAAATTTAGATGTTTATACACCAAATGACATGGTATAGATAAAACATTAGCACCAGAATAAATGTAACCATTACATGATTTTTTTGTCTGTTTTAATGGTACACTACTGATATGTGATGGCAGATCGGAGTAGGAAGTTATACAACATGGTGGTTTATTTTCTATTTCAGAAGCATCGTTCATGTGGTTTCTAGAGCAATCTACAATAGATGAAGATTTATAGGAAGAGTTTTGGTTCAAAGATGCACAATTGAATTTGCCTTCCAAAAAATGCATTTTCAATGCTCCATTCAACATAAATAGGCTATTATGGTTACAACTCAAGCACCCTTGATGTGATGTCTCACACCAATGAGCTTCATTCTTATCATCTTCTTCTTTATGGTGATGAAAAATCAATGTATTATCATTCTGATCTTCTTTGACAGATGGAAGCTTTGGTAGTGGCTTTGAAGATGAAATAATTTGCTCATTTTCAAAGATGATACTGGAATGATTTACTAAATTTTCTTCTGTTGGATCTGCTATTCTTTGGATTCTAGTAGAACTATTATAGGCATTTAAACATTCCAGTTTAGGTTTGCAGCAGACGTCAGAGTCATTCACAGAGCAGGACATTTGAAGATATGATTGAGAAAAGGCTACCTTCATTATTGAAAAATTCTCATTTTTATCACCCTTTTCATGTATATCTAATGCATTACATTCTGTAGTACCAATTTTTGAAGTAGAGGCTGGAGTATGATGCCTGCAGGTATCATACATACTATTAGAATTTGGAATACTGTGAAGTGAATTTGCCAAGGAAGAAGGTTTAAAATTTTCCTGATTAATTGTAGAATTTTCATTAAACCTGGTCATTTTGGAAGTAGTCAGTTTTGATATGCAAGGTTCAGGATCAACAGGGAAAGAACTTTCTTGAGATGGAAGTGATTGGGCATTCCTGCAAACTAAATTTGTGCCATTGCAGGAACGCATATTCAAGGAGGTCAGTGTTGCCATGTCTACAGTAGTTGATGAGGAAGGTATAGAGAGAATTTGCTGTGAAACAAGGCCCTCTGTTGGTGTTACCATTGTTGATTCTGTTGAGTGAGATTTAGAAGAGAAAATACTAGAGGCAGAGGTAGGTGAGACAGAAGTGGCAACACTGGGCACCGACATGGTGCATCTGAAACAGAAAGAATTATTGAATGATTAATGGAGCAACCTTGGGCAAAATATACATCTTACTGATTGCCAAATGCCATACACATTTGAGCAAGAAATTCAATGAAACTAGAGGGAAGCTACTTTAAATTTGAAATGATTCTTCTTGTGATATTTATTGAAGTAAACAATATAGCATGGAGCTCACTAAATTATGTTGCAAGGTTCATTTCATAACTACAATCCACTTAATTTTACCCACTACATAAGAATGGTATGATATCAGTTTCTGTTCACAAGAGGAAGAAGAATCATCCAATGCATGGGCAGTACACTCTACAGCCCATCCGATACATTAAAGTTCATTTGAGTTGAGGATGTACCTGAATATCACTCATCATGAAATCTATAGAAGACAGGAAGAGGAAGAACAAACAAATCAAAAATAGTGACCAAATAGTAACTAAGAACTGAAAAACTAAAAGAAAAGTGTCGGTAAATGGATTTGAAAAACAGCTTCATATTGAGTTGGGAATAGAACAAAATGATTTTGATTTCTTTTGTGAAGTATTTACACTCTGATACTCAGAAAAGTTTGCCAGTACTCTCTCAGTACTTGACATTGGATACATATTCTAGCATGTTTTTATTTGGGGATTGTTGTGATAAACCTACGGTTGCGATTTAGCAAACCTTAGATAATAAATAACACAAGACAATGGATTAAAGGACATTTGCCAACGACAATCAAATTGAGAGGGAGATGCCGTGAGTTCCTGCTCTTAGGAGGAGGAAGTAGTAATAAAATATGGAACAGACAGCAATAGCGATGAGTGTAGCTACACCAATATTGCATACTGGAGTTTAGCTTTACATAATTTTAACGTGAGTATGCATACACTTATTGAACCTCTGTGTGGGTTGGATGTGAATGAGGCACCACCTCTTACGAAAGAAAATAATTCCCTTGAGTCATTCAAAATATTTTTTGGGAACTAAGTTTTCAACGTCCATGTGTCATAAACAAATAAATACTATGATCAGTTCATGCAAGGCAAGGGGACAGCCACTTGAATTTCGGTGAATACAGTTCCAAGAATGCTCAAATTTCTGGATTTGATCATAATAATGGGACATGATGGCCACAATGCACAGCAGGACTACTAGTCAATGGATGAACTGCAATTTTTATCCATTCTTTAGGAAGGAAATCCCTCTGAAGGAAATTCACAGACAACTACGTAAACAGGTGGTGTTACCAACCATCACTTGGTGGAAATGATTCATAATAAGATAAATTAAGGTTTTGACTGTCTAGTTCACGCATTTTTACTACAGTAGTAGTGAAAGTAGTAGTACAGTACGGTAGTGAAAAATAAATTTGTGGAAAAACCAAGTGAGTTAGTCTTTGCCATATTGTTGGAACTATTACATTTCCTATCTTCTGCTCATCACAGACACTTTTTTACTTTCCTAATCAAAAAGTTATTTATCCTTACGTTTAAAAATTTGTATTACCCCACCCTTATAATTTTCGTGGTAGTTTTTTTGACCAACCGCATTCACCGTTTTTAATCACACTATTTTTTTTCTCAAGATGTAAAAATTCTATTTTTATCTTCGATATGAAAGGATTGACACTGAAGAATACTTAAAATATTTGTACAATTATTGCAGAAAAACTGGGTACGTGAATGCTACTAAGGTAGAAAACATACTGGCTGAAATACCGTATTAACTTATTGACCAGGCTCAAATTTTTTCTACATCTCTCTCCCCTACTTGAAACCACTAGAATCAGTAGTAACCAATCGGGAGTTGAACTCATGACACCATCATTAGTTCTCCTGAGATGATGATACCGTATGTATATCTGAATAAAGAATACTGCTGGATCTTATTTATTATCCCGTGAGTACATCCAAGACTGACCACCTTGGATAGCAGTGACCAATTAGAACATACTTCGTTTAATAGAAGATTTTGAAAGAGTAAAACATGATGTTTGTCGATACTTGAATATGCACTTTATTTCCCAAGGCCGGAAAAATTGGCCAGGTCCGTCCATGTACAGTGTAGTCACTGTATAAGGTCAATATTCAGGTACATACTTCATGTGGTTACCTGTGGCAGATATATTTCTCGATGAAGGGGTACATATTTCATCTGGCCATAGCCACACTGACAGGTGGTCATATAATGGAGGTTCAATTAACATTATTAATCGAATTGTAAAAAGTGGGTTGTTTTGGAAGGTGGTATTCTAACTGAGTTGGTTGAGAAGACAGATTCCACTGAACTATGAAAGGTTTAACTTCACATTGATTTATTCATCTTAAAAAAATCTAAAAATTAAAGGAAAAATTTCTAAAAAAATTACCTGGCCAGGAATCAATATCATCTAAAAGATCTAAGATTTTATTGAATTTCAATAGAATTTTCCTCCAAAATTTATTTCAGTTATGCCCTCTCACTTAGTAATTTTTAATTATAATCCTAGGGTTACCAACCATGCAAATTTGAAAACAATTGGCAACCTGGAGCTAACTATACTCCCCTTGCAAGTCACGTGTCAGATGAAATTCACATATTCAGGGAAGGAAGGCAAGGGGAACCAGTTCATTTCCCACTGACATGGAGACCAGCTCCCAGAAAAAAAATTAAATAAAAATTCAATAACTCTTAATTGTAATGTTTTTCCTA
>LYUA01001797.1:34646-44828 GCA_002093875.1 Calopteryx splendens | reverse complement strand
CAAATAAACAATAACAATTAAATTTAGTAGTTCATAGTCCATGACACAAATGCAAGGATATCTGTAAGATCTTACACATGTAAATGAATTGTAACCTTACTGGTCATTCAATCGGATTCTGACATTTAATCATAACTGATTTTTCAATAAAATTATAAGCAATTAGTTACTTCCCATCAGTGATTATATTACTGTTTGAAATATATAATAATAAAGTAAAGGTCTCTCATGCTATGCTATGGCCTCATATTCTCTAGTTGATGAAGGCACCTTATTGTGTCAATTTAATTCCAAATAAAGCTGAAGACACTTGCATCGCTCAATGCTTTAATCAACTCTTATATTATTAACCTTCTTTTCATCGAAGCCAAGAATGATTAATATGAGTTTTTTTTATATTTTATGATTATACCAGGTATATAGGTAGGATATTGCTATATTTACATGATTTTGGGTGCACGTAATACATATTTAATTGGTGTGTATGCATGTGTAAAAGGAACCAAATAGGGAAAGATGTTATATATAGGTGTTTGACCTCCCATTTTTATGTCTATATTTTGACACCATTATAAAAATTTCTTTTGAATTTTGGCTCTGGACCTTATGTTGCCTCTAATTTGGGCCTCACTCTCAAGCTTCTATTCCACTCATGTGTTGCAGCATTCCACTCATGCAGTTGCAATCACAGTAATCAACCTGAAGGTTGGTTTGATTGACAAGGATAGAGTTCACCTAGCACATTGGCCAACAGTTTTGAGGATTCATAGATACATCAGGGCAGGGTGACCCTGAGCTTCCTTCAGTTTCCCAGGTAAATCTGGTGCCTGAAAAATCACACAGCTTGGGTGATGTCAAGGGTGCCCAGAGGCATAACCAGAGGTTTAATTACAACCTGAGCCCACTTGTTAGGAGACCAGTGTTCTACACACTGGCAAACCGCACCAATATATTTTTCATGGATGTCTTTTAAAAAAATCTTACCTTTAACCCCTTAAGACCTTTAAGAAATCATTGTGCCTATATCCATTATGATGTCTCAGAGGTTCCAAAGCATAGATATGACTCTCCCTTATTTCTAATTGTGAGTCTGATAGTGGCTTAATAGAATTTGCTGACACTTGGTTTATGAATAGAAATATATATGATTAACTGAATCAAAGTGAGGAAACTAGTTGCTTGTGCATAGCACCAAGTAGAATAATTGATTATGAAAATTAATGTGTTTGTATTGGCAGTTACAAATAATACATATGGGTTTAATCCAAAGATTCTTGAGAGAGACTCTCTGGTGCAGTATAAAAAAACATTTTTACTCCATTTCCTTTGCTTTATATGTCATTCCCATTGTTATAACCTTGGTTAAATAAATTTTCAATTGGTAATCCCATTTTTCAAAATCCGATCATCTCCTGTGGTGGAATAAATCAAAAAGTGTTTGCTTACAATAACTTCAAGTTCAGATAGGCATCTCATTATCTGATTGTTTGATCATAACTGCAATTTGTAAAGTTTTCATTATTTTCTGCCTATGAATGGAATCATGTGTGAGATCCATGATAACTAGTGTAAAGTTCTGTAATTGCATTGAAGATACCATAATAACTTTATCTACGGAAAAAGACGCTGATTGAGTTTGTTTAAAAAATTACCTCTGGCTTAAATAGCTCAAGGTAAAATCATTACAAAATACTATGCTCATTTCATAGCTTATTCTAGATGCTTAATGAACACCATTTCTCCATCTTCAACTCTACTAAAATGTTAATTCATTATTGGAGAAAAAAGTCTGATTATTCTCTTTTATTTAAAAATTCTGTTCTCGAGTTTGTCATTTGTTGCAGGAGAACAACATCTTAATGTGAGTTTCAGGAAGAGAGCATTGATATTCACATGCTTGATTTGCTTAAATGTTCAAAGGCAGTAGGTATATATTTATCTTACTTTTCTTTATCCTCAGATGTATAAAAAAAAGTATATGAATTGTGAGGATGGGGTGGAAAAATAAAGTAATGGGTGAATGTAGATTCTCAAGACCAGCAATGCTAGAAGTTTCAGGATCAGTAGGTAGGGCATCTATGGAAGAATATATGAATGTGACAGAAGCAAAAGAAGTATGCGAGGATAGGGTAGTGTGGAAGAAATAAGTAGGTGAGAGTAAGTTTCCTTTCATAAACTTAAACTATAAAGGTTCTTTCACTACCTTCCTCGAAAAGGAATGCTATGGAAGGAATTAATTAATGTAAATGTATTAAGATATAAGGTAATTGTGATACTACACTCGGGTGATATTTTACCTAAGTACTTGCTTGACTGGTGAGGCAGGACAAACATTTACAAACCTTATTATATTTAAGAATACATATTATGGAATAGGGCCTTGTGCATAAGGTGCAACCAAATACTTATCTAATCTTCTTGTTGCACTTTTTTGAGAAACTGACAATGAGATTAAAAATGATTTGTTCTGGGTACATGCTGGGCTAACCCAACAAATACCCAGAACAAATCATTATATCACAAGTAATCAAATTAAAAGTATAGTATTGTGTTTCATTTTAATTCCCCTGTAATTCCAAACAGACATTTGTGACATTATTATTGAGATATTAATGATATGCATACTTCAACTTCGATTTTCTGATATATCCTATGGCTTATTAAAGCAACATTTACCCTATATACCTTCAGCAAACGTCCAGTTTGAGTATCTTTATATCCAAATCGTTGAATTTTGTATCTGGATATGAAAATTTCCGTGCTATCTGGGGTTGTGATAGCTTAGAGAGTAAATTAGTCATCTCTCTACACTTGCTCTATAACCAGGATTAGCTCTGTTCCTGAATAGGTCTGGGTTCGATTCCTGTTGACTTTTGACACCCCTTAACTACACCCAATCTGTGTGATTTTTTTGGGTACCAGATTTTTTAGGAAACCACAGGCAGGACGGAGAAAGGAATGGCCTCCCTACCCTAAATTGTACATGTCATAAGCTTAGTATGACATGAGCTCTGTACTCAACTTTCAAACAAATCTTTAGGTTGATTAAGATGATTTTTAAAAATGGATTAAAAAGAAAGACTTACTAAAGCTATTTTCCTTTAAATTATTGTATATTTGTCCATATATATGTACTACATACTTTTTTGTCTTTTAGTTTCAGAATAAGTTCCAGTAAAAAATGGATTTTAGTGTTGGCATATGAATACAAAGTTCATTATCATTTTTCAATTGTGGAGAAGAAAACGACAAGTAAGCTAATTTCAATGGGTGAGTAGTTACCTACCATGTACATGTGAGTACAGATTCTCATTCGATTTGGTTCAATATTGGAGCCTTTTTATGTGTTTTATCAGTTACTTCTCTTCTCTATCACCCCGTTTTTATTTGCCAGAAAATTAATGGGTGGAAAGTTTTTCATTAGAATCACGAAGCCAGATCAAAAGAAATTAATTATACCTTTGTAGGTACCTTTATGATACTTCTTTTCCTACCAATCTCCACCTTCCCCTTTGTACAACTGTTGGTGTAAACGCTTGTTTATATCATAAATGCAGTTCGCGCATTTTTTACTCTTATGATACATCACATTGGTGCAGGAAATTACATAAGGTGCAGGCGACGTGAGCACACCGCAGAATGGGCAGTGAGTGCATCATCGAGTTGATCATTTAGCCAGCAGATGACACTACTCACACTAGCGTGGAGAAAAATAGACAAAAACTCATTTCCTCAGTAGGCAACTTAAATTGTGTTCCGCTGTACCCCGTCCAAAAAATGAGGGTTGTTAAATGGTTGATAATTGTTTGTATAGTTATATTTTCTGCCCAAAATTGTGATGTCTAGTTAATTTGTTATCCTTGACCATGAAAGCTGTAGGTAGCATACAAGCTTTAAGTTTTTGACATGCAACATCCGCACAGTTTGGCCAGCATTGCACACGCTAATGCGGTTAATACAGTTTGTACCACGGAGTATACAATAAATGTATTTTTTATTTACAAATTAAAAATTTATATATAATCCGTGGTTAGTACTATAATAGGGGAAATAGAGGCCCATAGCTTAATTGGCTGGCATTCGGATAGTTTGTTTGTGAATATTTTAAATATAGGGAAGAGAGAGATACAGTAAAGGCGAAACACTCGTTCTGAAATAGGTTAAAAAAATTAAGTTTTCGACCTCTACCCTCCCTATCAGAGGCGGACATAGGCTTTTTTGACGAGGGGCAGGATCCTACGGTGTAACACCTTCTTTCAAAGAAGAACCGAAAAATTCAACCATGAAAGAAATGAATGAACAATAATCACGAGAGTTAACTAATATATGTAGCTAATATAAATTTTGCTCCTTTTTGTTCCTAAATTTTTTCTATTGATTTCATTTGTTTTTACGCAAATCTAAATTAAAACGAAGGTTTGTGCTATGCAGGAAGCGAGGGAAAAAGAAAGAATGAATAAAGCACCATTGTAGCACATTATTAAAAAAAGTAATAATTTTTAACGATCGATTTAAATGACATTTGGAGGAAATTTTTTCTTCTCTTCAACTTATACCTGCATTAATTGACTAAAAATCCCATTCCGTAGCATGAACGCAAGTTTTTAAAAAAAGAAGCAAAAACAAAACTTCCGCGCTGAATTAAATGCTTTTCTTGTGGGGTGAAACAAATCCCCTGAAAGTAAAAATTGAACATATTTACTATTTATTTTTTGTCGTTTTTTTTACCAAACTTACCAAATGCCAATTTTTTATTTCATCTCGAAGTTACTTAAAAATGTAGTACAGGACAGACAGAGAGTAGGGAATTAGTACATGTCTATAACGAATTAGGGCTGGTATATAGATATGCTAATACAATATTTTATGACATATACTGAACTTAAAATACTATGCGACGTTATATTATGGATTGTACTGCTAGCGGAATGCTTAAAATGTATTGCGTGGCGAGAGGGGTTTCTGGAGCAGGAATCCGCCCATTTCTCACCCCCGAGAGCATCGCCCTGAAATTTTTGGGAAAATAAAAAGAATCATGATCCATTATATAAAAAAAGTATTTTAAGGAGTTATAATAAAAATACTGTATTGAACTTGGCGATATCTATGTATATGTGTTTAGATGTACACTGGCATGTCTCCAAAGTTTCCGTGGACCTCCCGGACCTGAAGATGCCGATTAGAATGCCAGCGAAACTATCGAACGTCGAGATCAACGTCAATACTGAATAGAACTCAGAGGATGGAGAGATGTACCAACGCAGGAGCAACCAGAAAGCCTTGGAGTCAATTTCTAAGCACCGCGGAAGGATTCCCATTTCATCGACCCACTGAAATAAAACACCTTAGTATTGGGAAATCTGTTAGGGTAAATCCTTTCAGGGTGATTTATGTATATACTTTAGGGCAAGTATTTCCTCCATCGACATTCCCGGAGCTCAAAAGTTAGTTAAGAGAAATTAGTAACCTAAGAACTGTATTCTCATCCATTCGAGATTTTATGAAATATAACCAGTACAGCAGTATTGATTAAATTAGTTTTTAATGTAATATTTTTTAGTTATCTACCACTTTTTTTCGTATTTAAATCTTGAAAATCTTCGGAAATGACTAAATTCGTAATTTGAATTTGGAAATAACGAATTACGAGTAAAAACGATTAAAATCTTGGGTCAGTATAGAGAAGGACAGATTAGGAAATGTTGCATAAGTGTGAAGGGTAAGGGAAAATATTGTGTAAGCAAACAAGAGGAAGGAAGAGAATAATCAAAGCCAGGATGGTAGATGTTATAAGTAATTGATGAAAGAATTGGCGAATGAGAAAATATTAAACAAACGTACCTATATTTTCATCGCTTCAGGAGTTATGTAGGTGAATATGTTTTTAGTAATATTTTCTTTTCAACTAATTATTCGTAGGCCATTGAAACGGCATACATTTTTTTGTGGCACGCCCCAGATCATCGACAAAGAGAATCCATATTTTTAAACGTTCATTTTCATGTACTAGTTATTTACTATTTTTCATGTAATTTACTTCAGATAAATACGACAACAAATATTAATATTGTTTCCTAAATAGGAAAAACTAACACAAATAATGCATCCACCATCATTTCGATTGGCAAAGAGAATCCATGTTTATAAACGTTCATTTTCATGTACTATTTATTTACTATTTTTCATGCAATTTACTCTAGATAATTACCACAACAAATATTGATTCCAAAATAGGAAAGACTCACACAAAATTATGCATCCACTATCATTTCGGGAATCGTGCCAACGTCCTTGGCGTTGTTACGCGGCATGCTCAGTGGCATTAATGCGGATTTTGGTTAAAAAAAGGGTGTGGTGCCTTACTCTCTTATAATTCCCAACCCACATGTGCCATCTCCCATGTCACTATCCTCGTCTTGATTCACGGGATTCTTTTTCCCATCCTTTCTCTCTAATTACATTTTCCCTTCCTCTCCCCCCCCCCCTACTCACTGTTTCCTATGAGACCGCACATCTTCTGTGAGCGCGTGGAGACGCATCGTATCGGGGACATTACTCTAATTTCTCCATTTAAAACTATTCCTTCCATATCATCTTCTTAATCCAATATTTCTTCGAGCTGAATACGCCCCCTTCAAAAAGCCACCCATCAACGCTAAATGCTTAGAACCTTCGCGGTCCATTGATGTTGAAGGAGTGATGCTTGTGTTCCCCGCGTCAGGATTTGGAGTTTCACCAACGTCTCTCATCCTCATCTGCAGTGTGAATGGTGATTAACACCCTGATTAAGTCTGCAACTGAGGAAAGAAGCGCTGGTGAAACTCCAAATTCTGACGTGGAGAATTCTAGGGTCACTCATTCGACATTTGGATTCGGGATTTGAACACCTCCGTCAATACTTTCATTTGTCTATTCTCTCCCTTCGGCCTCTACGTCCCCGTAACCCGTCCTCCTCTCATCGTACTTCATCGCCCAATTATATTTTCTTGGGCCTTCCGTGACTGGGCAAATTATTTTTTCTTGCTCATATTTGTAACAGTGTAACAGGAAGGGTAAATTAGCAAGGAGTTTATGAGGCAATGTTAATGGTCAGTCAGTACAGCCACCCAAATTCTCCCATTATAGCGCTATTATAATTAATTTGCAGTTAATAAGTTAATAAGCAGTGTGGCCAATTTCTTTCTCGTAAAATAATGGGTTAGAGAATTCGAATCGTAATCACTTTTACTGCTCGTCGACACCCGTATCAATATTTCGCCAGTTATCATTTGTTGTGTCGGCTGTTTACCGTAATATCAGTAAATACTCGTTTAATTTAATCGGCCACTTACGGTCTGTGGTCTTTTCCGAGCGTACACAAACATCTATCCTAACCAAGAACAGTGCGTCAGGTCCCGATGGTTCGATATGCTAATTTTTTTCCGGATGCCAATGTATCTTTGTTCTTATACTAAGTTATCACGAATGAAGAACGTCACATGTCATTTTACGTTCTCAATAAAGGTTGTACCTATCCACGATTTATGCACCGTCAAACGACACCAATTTTCTAAAATCCTTTTGACGATTTACAACTATTTTTCGTGATCTTAGCAACGTTTCATAGTTTCTTCAGACTTGAAATATCATGTTTGTGATCGAATTTCTCAAATTAGTGAGAATATTGAAGATTCGAAGACTCGCATTCAATTTTCACTGCGTTCTTGCATAAATACTGGCACTGTGTTGTAACAAACATCTTCGCCTTCTAATCTAGAGCTCGATTTCCGCTTAGACGGTCTTCTTCCATTTACAGTTTGGGTGTTAGTGATTTTTATTGTTGTCATTAATTATTTAATATATAATGCAAAGGGCGACTCGGCTTTTTTGGATAGTTGTTAAATAAATAAATATCGTGAAGTGAAGAATGTGAAATTGTATAACGTAAGAAGAAAAGCTCGTAACTTGTGTGTCTAGTGTTAAACCCGGCTTTGCGTTATTGGAAGAAAACATCTCCTTTAAAATTCACTTTTATCCCATAGCGTTTTCCGTAATTTTCAAGAATCGTAAAATCAAAATTCTCACGGACACATTTCAACCTATAATATTAATGTAAAAAGATATCTAAAAAGATCCATCGTTCAACCTAAATACAAGTATCAACGTAAAAAAAACCTAACTTTCGATGACTGTACTTCTGCATGGAGCCTAACTTATTTTTTTCTATAGAGGGGTATTCCTACTGTGACTTGGAATAAATTATATCTGTCGAAAAAGAATTTGAAAAAATGTTATTGAATGATCATACTATATAGTTTAAGAAATTTTAGGTTTTATAATTGATGTGCATGTTCTGATATATTTCTAGTACCTAGCGCTTGATTGGCTGAATTATATCTAATATGTTGTTTGGAAGAAGTGCATCTCTGGCATCGATCTAGTTTTAAATGTATTTTGCAAAACAATTGATGGATAAAATTGTAGGCTGAATGTCGTTTAGGGTATCCTGAATTTTTAGTCAAGCTCTTAAAGATAAATTCCTGTTTAGGTTTTGTGTCAGACTGATGAATTGAATTAAGGTTTTTACTTATCTGAGCTACATACGAGGGTTGGTCATTGAAGAGTTGATCATAATTTTTTTATTCGCTGAATTTATTGTGCAAAAATGTAATTTCATGTTATATTGGCTTAATTTGTTATGCATATGTGGTACATGTTTCATTAATTAATTTGACTTCAGTATTGCGTCATCGGCAGCCGTCGCCTACGGCAATTGTTCGCTATCCACGGAAGGTATTCCTTCACATGGAGGAACAGGAAAAAGCCACATGGGACTAGTTCTAGACTATAGTTGGGCTATGGGCATGGGCTATCACCATGGGGATGGGGTTGGGATAGTTGGGTTGACTAGTGAGGATGAGGAACGCACTTCGAATTGATTTTCGCGAGATATTGAGCCACAGCATTTTCGATGTACGGCCGTGCATTATCATGATGTACTAATCAGCCTGCTGCTTTGAAATGTGGCCTTTTGCGATTGATATGACCTTGGAAAATTTTCAGTACGTTGCTGGTAACGACATACTGATACACCATTCCATGAATATCGAAAAATGATAAGACCATAACTTTACCAACAGAAGCCTCCACTTCGGCTTCCTTTGGCATCCCTATAGTATGCTTCATTAGCAGTCTATATATCTGAAACGTCTCATTTATTACAGTTTATGATCGATCTTTATTGTACAGCTTTCATATGTTTATATCAAGTTTAATAAGTCTGCTATTGTTTTAATTCCAATAATTCGACTATAATTCTGGTACTGAGGGAATAATCTCCAGCTCACGATGGGAAATCGAGAGGTCTAAACTATCGAACAAGATAAATAGAATAGTATTTGCACGTGAAATTAAAGAAAAAATGAAATGAAATGGCACTTGTTAATGAAGAATCGGTAACTATTTTCTCGTTTTCTATTTTATCTTTTCGGGTAAAACGTCATAACTTTCAGTTATGCAACGTTTTGTCTTTATTCGGTTGTATTTATTCTATTAACCCTTATTTTTATCAATTTTTGAAATATTTATTTTTCACCAAGCTACCGCTGCTACCGCTTATCACGTTCCACTCGGACGTCTCGTAGGGAAGTCTGCAGACGCAAGCGAGAATATTTAAATCGCGTTGGCGTTGCACAAAAATTTCGGGAAATAAGTGCCTCATAGGTTTTCTGTTTCATGAAACACATCATCAATCTGTGTTTGGACATGCATTGTCTCGATTGTCTGGGCTGGGATATTTCACATATTTTTTTGACGTCTCGTGGGATTACTGGGTATCAAGGTCCGTATAGGACGGGTCAGGCGTACAAGGTCCTTCCGTCCGTCCCTATACGGACCTTGCTGGGCATATATCATCCGTAGCGACGAAATGGACTACCACCCAGGGCGCCAAACTAATTGTAAGACTTTGTAGTGTAGCGGATAGTGCGACCCCCTAAACGATGGGAGCGACGAGGCAAAGCTGACTTGACAAAGTCGGACTGTTTTCCTGGGACGCGAGAGTGTTTCTCCGCCTCTGAAAGGGAATCAGAAGAGATCTTCGGCAGGGGGTGACCAAATTGGAGCGTACACAAGGCTAATATCCTTAATAATTTCTTTCAAAGCGTCTACAGCAAAAACACTTGTGCACCAAACGAGCCCCTC
>LYUA01001796.1:41902-60069 GCA_002093875.1 Calopteryx splendens | reverse complement strand
GGGGGGGGGGGGAGAGCTGCTAGGTGGTCGGTCAAGGGGTTCAAATCGATTGCAAGAACTTAAGAATTCAACTTGGACTCAAAGCAACGTCAAATTCACAATCACTTATGTCCACCAAGTCCAGCCAATCAGTACCATGCGTGTTTCTACCCCAATTGGATCACTGATGATATGTTTTAAAAACCAATTCCTCTGTCAGCATTACTTCAGCATTTAATTGCACGTGTACTTCATTTAACTAAATATTTTGGTTAAACAGGCTTCTTCTACATTGACGTCATTAATTAACAGCAGCGTCACCAGGGAATGTGCTTAAAACAAACGTAAGGAACCGAGTGCATGAGCTCGAAAGAGGAAAATATTATCATTGAAGTTTTGAAGATGGATTTTGTTGCAGTTATGACCCACTCCGTGCAATTTATGGGATAAATATTTAGTTTGGAAGCATTTTCAATGTAAACAAATTTAATGCGGAAAAGAGAAGAGCGGGTGATTTAGAGCTCGGCATGAAATCCTAAACTGGCTCCAACAGCAATAGGAGATGGTTCGAAATATAGTGGATAATTATTTTTTGATCTTGAGGATAAAATATAGGAATTCACACATGTGTAAGCTAAGATTAATGCTATTTATCATTAAAGTACCATAAGGATAAGAAAAACTATCGTATATCAACGCTGATGACTTGAATAGCAACATTTATACCTTAATAAACTGCCAAGATCAATGGTAAATATGCATACAAATAAATGAAAATTTATTTAGAATCGTACAGTAGTAGGCTTGAATTAGTGGAAATCTTCCATGCTGGAAAAGATTACACTGAAACACTTAGTGATTTCGCCGCAATATTTTACTAACACGACCCTGTATGACACTATGCGTCATCTTCTGGTCAAATATTGCGTGAAAATAAATATAAAAGAAAAGAAATAATAGGATATAATATATTACGCGGAAAACAGTGTTTAAATTTTATTTCCCTCCAATATGAGAGTTTGTTTAAAAAAATACAAAGGCCTGGGAGAGAATTACTCCATGTAGTTTCCTCTGGTCATGTCGAGCGGAGATGAGGGGCACTACGAAATTAACTCAGAGCGTGAGCATGGACTGTATCTTGTCATTTCGTTACAGAATTAAATACCAGTTTAATATAGCATGTATTCAATTCTGCAGTATGCTTCATGACAAAACTAATTCATAATACGCATGAAGCGCGTCACTTTTTTTCAACGCGAGGACGCCAAAAGTCTTTATGAGAACTATTAAGAATTTCAACGCAGAGAATCGAGAGAACTTCGTGAGAAAATGAGAGCAGTCTAACACTGCAAAATACCTACATTCGAAGAAGCGAGGGCCTTCATGTTCTTCACACAGGAAAGAGGAAACCTGCTCTGGGAAAAAAATAAATTCCCATGCGCCATTTTAGAATATTTTTGAGGACGTTTCCACGATAATTTACGATCATGTAACCTTGGGTACGGATCCTACAGAAGCCTGTAGGAGCGCCTTAATGCTGGAACGAGTAGAGGATGTGTTTTAATATTTTCGGGGAGGAAGATTGTGGTCACACAACATTTCTTCTCTCTCGAGGAAGACTTAGCACAGTGCCTGACTGATGTGTGTCTTGTGAAAAGATCTTGCTTCACAATAAACAAAGCCAATTTCTGCTCCTTTAGGTCGCGAGGAGTTAAAAAAGATCCTTTAAAAAAACAAAATCACACGAAATGAATGTTCACAGTCAAAATAGGCCTTCTGCTAAAATTTTCTTAATAAGATGCAATCTATAAAATAACTCTGAGTTAGGTAGGGTGTGAAATTAATCAGTAATTTATATAAAATTCCTAAATTTTGCGGTATAAAATACACTGTAATACTTACACTTTCATATTTAGTACTATATTTATCATATTGAATTTAACTTTAGTGAATTCAATTACAATAAATCTTTTTGGTCTCTTTTTATGATAAACAAGGAAATATATTCAGATAAGCCAACAAATATCTCCTGATAAATATTAATGAACAAAGCAATAGTATTGTGACGAGGCAAAGTGCAAAAAATGTTGGTAAAAGGTTTCTGATTCCATGTTGAATAATATTGTATTTTGTTACTATAAGTGAATTACTATAGATTAGTAGTTACTGTGTTACCTATCTCTGATCAAAAACAAGGTGGACGTGTTCGATTTATACCTCCTATTCGATCTATACCTTTCTATGAGCGAGTGGAATACTGTAATGGGAACTAAAGTTAGTTAATTCACTTAATGGAATTTTAAATTAGCACAATGGAATATCAGCCCTACCATCGAACCTTTGGTTTCATTACCACGATTGGTTATAATGATTATCCAAAGCTATTTTTAATTTCTCCCTGACCTTTTGAGATTCAAGAGCATTTTGTGGAAATCTCATCATAAAACACCTGTGCGTGAATCCCATCGTCCAATCATCATGGCAAGAAATCCAATTTGCGGTACAACGAGTGGTTACATGCACGATTCTCTTTTTTATGCCCTAAAAGTCCGATATATTCCACGAAATGAAATCGGAAATTACGAGGGGTCGAAATCGGAACGTGTATGCCAACGCCATTTGGATTCCTTGACTCTTTGTTTCCCTTCCCTAACCGTGACCATGCCGACTATCCTTGATGCATTAGCTGGCATCAAAGCTTCGGGGATACGTGGAGAACGTGGCTTCGATGAGTTAAAAAAAGTTGTAGGACGGCAATCCTGTCTGCAGGTAAGTGAAAGTAAGTGAAACTTTTGTGACCGTTACGTCATGCAATTCAGAGATTTAAAGTTGTCCTCTGAAATGTCTATCCAACTGACCTTTTAAAAAAAGAATAGATTCAATTGTAATATCATCAATCATACGGAGACGAATTTATGTGACGAGAATTTTTTTGTGGGATCACAGTTAGCTACAATTTGCTAATTTCACCGGAGTAATGATTAAAATATAGGGGAAGAGAATCAAACGCGTGCGTGTATAAAATTCCATCGAAGGCCAAAGTTGGAATGGCGCACCTCTTTTTTTATTATATTTATTTCCTTCAAGTAAAGTTTCTTCCGAAGATTACCAGTGTTTCAATGTTAATGAAGCATTGCTGGTCAAGTAAATTAAAAAAAAGAATTATTTAAGGAATTAGATAAAATTCAAAGAAGACCTCTAGGTATGTAAAAATATGTTGTGAGAAAAGAATAATCGTGACGGCTAGTTTGAGCAACTGGGACAAGAGTAATTACAAGTTAGGAGAGAACAAGCAAGGCTGAGACTATTACAAAGGTACAGGGCAGTCGAGTTTACTCGCGACGTTGAGGGAATTATTAATGAACCCCAATGCATCGATGGATCAGACCGCCCAGATATGACAAGAGAAATAGACTGCATCACCGATAGATATAAAAACTTCTTCTCTCACACAATTTGGGACCACAACAAGAGGAGAATTAAGAATCAAGATTAAATATCTTACTGAAAGCCCGTAGGGATGACAGTAGAGGTAGGGTCGTAAGTGGAAATATAGTTGCATGTGAACGGTGGTGTACTTGGTTGCATGTTATTCTTAATCTGTTTCATCTGCCTGTTGCCTTTATTGTGTAAAGTAATAGTTTTTTGTACCGGTTTTTCGTGTGTTCCTCATGGTAGTATTAAACTTAGTTGCACGTTACCCTTCATGTGCAGCGCTTGCATNGGTAGTATTAAACTTAGTTGCACGTTACCCTTCATGTGCAGCGCTTGCATATGGACGCTTATGGTATTGTGTATTATTTACTGCGTGTGCTCCTTTATGCGGTGCATGACACCCCTTTGAGTAGTGTTGTTGCTTTGATACATGCCTGTTGTGGACTCACCCCCTGCCACGTACCCCAGCGGTGACTTGCATGATATTATGTAGATAGAGATGTATATTACTTGACCTTCTAAGATTTTTTTTAGTCTTGGGACACAGGCATGCATAAAATAGATTTGTAAAAACATTGAATCAAATGATGTGTCTTCCTCGCAATATCTTGATCACATCATAGTAATCGACCCGAAGGTCGATTTGGTAGGAGAGGATAGAGCTCACCCAGTACTAGGCCGTAAACGGCGTGTGAAATTCACACATCAGGGTACAAAAGGGCCAGATTCTTTCCCTGTACCACCTGTGGTTATCCAAGATGATCTGGTACCCGAAAAATGGTGCACAGCTTGGGTGAAGCGGAGGGTGCTCAGAGGCCTCACCCGGAATCGAACCTGGGTCCTCCGGTGTCCACTGAACCCTGTCCCTGTACCGCGCCTCATTTATATTTTGATGAATATATAATATTTATTATTTTTTATAATAATAAGCTATCATCAGGTCTGGTAAAATTACCGAACAACACATTAAATCAGTCATATTTTGCATGGTTATCACCCTCGTTTCTGAATATTGTCATTCGAGTAACGCTCATTTGTCGTGCTCCATCTGCGCTCGACTCGACATTATATGTCTAATGTGAAATTGAAAAAATCTACACATTCTGAATCATTAAATTTGGTCGAGCATATGATTGAGAGTTTTAAGTCAGTCATTGCACAAGGTATATTGTGAATGCATAAGTTGCTCAAAGTCTTGTGCATAAATATGCATATATAAATGCAAATATGCATAAATAAATATGCATATATAAATCTGTCATACCTATTGTAAATATGAATCGTGGACAGGCACACACTGCGTGTGTGCTAGCTGGGTCTTCTTCCTTGTTCAGAGACAGTTGGTGGCCTAATGAGAGAATCTTAAGAGTTAAGATTATCGAAAGGAATGCCGTCAAGTGAATCTTCACTACATAACTGAGAAATGAGCTTGAATCAGAGTCTTCATACATTCAATAAATGATAATAATTGATTCAGAGTGAAGAAATGTATAATATTAGAGTTTAGCCGATAGAAGAAATGGATGGCGAGCTGCTTCTTATGACTGATAACCAGTGATAATCCTTTTTTTCTTAAAAAAACCATATCACTGTTTATTTTTTTCCTTCCTGAATTTCAAATGATAAAATAATAAAACACCACCTAGGGGATATGGGTGGGGGAGGGACGTAGTACAGAAATAGCTCAAGTTGTTGTTTATTGTTCTGCGACTGATCTCCCAAAGAAAATGCAAAATAAGTACATACCTTCAGGGTTTTATAGAATTTGTTATGTAGATTAAGATTATTATTAGAGAAATGAAGATATTTCAATCATTGCGACCAGTATAAAATATAAAATCAACAATTTGAATGAAAGTAGATTTAAGAATTGTATTGTAATTTTCGTATAGTAATACAAGATGAACTGAAATATCAAATCGATTTTTCATATTTTAGTACGCGATATTTAGGGATGCCGAACGTTTAAACTTACACTAGCGGATATCGGAGACGTCTGAGGATTAAATATAAAATTTTCATGCCAATTAAAAGAAATTTTGGTATTTATTAACTTGAAAACAAAAAAATGACCTCTTGAAGTCTTCTACGGCTGCTCTGGTTTTAGCCATTTTAACTTTATTGTAAAACGGAATGACATGGAAAGCGAAGAATTAAAGATAAATCGTGGACAGAAAATGTTGATTCTTTTGTATTTCAGTAGTGGCGCGGTAGTCCAGTGAGTAGAGCGCTGAGCTACTAACCGGAGGGTAAGGATTCGATTCCGGGTGACACTTCTGATGACACCCTCAGCTTTGCTCAAGCTGTGTACCATTTTTCGACCAAATCCTGAGAAATCACAGGCGGTTCAGAGAAAGGAACTGCCACCCCCTACCATGATTTGTGAATTTCACACGCTGTTGGGCTTAGTAGTGGATGAGCTCTACCATCACCCACTAAACCAACCTTCGGGTTGATTACTGTGATTTTTAAAATTTTAGCTCAGTGCTCAGCTTTTAATTACCTAACTCCTGGGTAATTATTTGGGCAATAATCAAAATGAGGGAGCACTAAAATCTGTACTAGGTCCTGGCGCAGTGCTACAGGAATATACGCAGAGGTCAAGTGAGAGGGACTCATCCCCCCATCGTCACCACCATTGCGACAGAGACCTGTACCGTATTACATTCCCGTTCAGTTCGGATTGATTACTGAATGATGGTTTCGGATTTCAATCGGGAGCGCGGCCTGCGATGTCAAATCACCTCCGATGGAAACTTCGGTCGGTTCCTCGACTTGAGAAGGAACCTATTGCTTTGGAAGAACAAGCCATGAAAGAAGAAGAAAGACTTGAATATCGCCCGACACAACAATCGAGTACTATCCAACGCGTGGATTACTCACAAACCATCAAGACTGTCGAAGCGTGGACCGGAAAATTAAGTTTTCCGTTTGAACTGCATTACTCAGGTATTTTTTTCTTCCTTTCGTGGATCGTGAAGTGAAGTTGCGGCCGAGTACATAAAAACATCGCGCCTCGATTTCGGAGGGGCGGGTGAAGGGGGAGAGGAGGGAGGTTGAAGATAGGCGGCGGCTGCTTGGTCACTTATGACCTTCCAGGAGGCCGTTGCGGGTTTGACTCCCTTCGAAGGAAGCGGCGGCGGCGCCGACGCGGAAGAACTCCACCCCAATATTCGACCTGGCCCAGTGAAACTAAAAAGAGTCGAGGAGAGCGAACGAGCCGTCGGTCACCCGGACAACCGATGTTTACCTCGCTTGTTTATTTGACTCTCCCGTGCACTTCGAGAGTCGAGTTTTTCAACAATCATGACCGACGAAATGGAGGCTATCTATGACTTTTTAAATAGGTTGTGAGGGGAGAGGTAGTTTATAGGTGAAGTCCGAAGAAGGCGGAAAAATTGTGAGGCAGTTGGGTGTCAAAGGCCGAGATAGAGATGTCAGGTAAGCGGGGTAGAGGAAGGAAGAGAATATGCTTTTCGGACGGCCTTAAGGCAAGTCGAAGAGTTCGAAGAAATGGGGAAGGAAGTGAAACATATTATAGGTAGTAGTTGCTAGGGACCACCCAAAACCTACTTTTAATTAAATTCGTTGTCTCAGGTGTAACTTTGTGGAATTTTCTAAGCATATTGATTTAAATAAACAACTTGTAATTCCACACAATTTTATTAAGAAAACGACCTAGGTTTCGATAGGACCTGACCAAGCGTCCTTGAACGTTGAAATCTAGGTCATTTTATTAATAAAATTGTTTTGAATTACAAAGTGTTTATTTAAATCAATACTGATTTTAAGAGGTAGATTGGATTTAGTTGGTGAATTAATCTCCAAGTCTTTCACGGGTAAGTTAAATCTTTCTCAGTAGCCATACTCCCCGTATTGCTTCTCATGATTAGATGCGGCAACCAAATATGGAAATTCATTGAATTTGATATTTTTTAATGTTGAAAATAAGTTAAAAAATCCAGAGTGAATGAGCCCTTGATTTCAAAATTCCAAGTTTTATACCTCGAGGAAGTCGATGGCATTAAGTGAATCTAAGTATCTCCCGTTGCACGCATTGCATTGAAATCAGTAAGGATGTGTTATGGTAAGTTGAGAGAATTTTGAAAGTAAATATGTACCTATTTAAGCGTATACTGAGGGTGGTTTTGTGTGGTCGTTGATGGGAAAAGTGCCTCAAAAACGGCGAAAATTGCGTCGTGAAATTATTTTTAATACAAACACGGTACCTACGTTTTGAGCCCAAGAGTAATTTACCGTCGTTGGTCCTCATTTAATTCTAATTGTAAAAATGCAGTCCTTTTCTTTGAAAATTTATATCGTGCTCCATGAAGGTTGGCATCAGGAGGAATAATATATCCCAACTTTCTTTTTTAAGTGATCGACGCAAAAAATTCATGCACTTCCTTAATATTTTGCAGGCTTTGGATCAAGAGTGATAACTCATTTTTCGAACCACGGCTTCCGAGGTCATTTCACATTGAAAACACGTTTCAATAAAGAGACCATTGCGATTCGAAAAATCTTTTGTATTCACCTTACTTTCGGATAAGCTGATCGGTGTGTTAAAAAACGGATTGACCGATTAATCTATCCTTAATCTTCTGTATATTTCATCGAAATATGCATATGTGATTTTTTTCTCTCCTCCCCCCTTATCCTTAACGGTGCAATGGAGTCCATAGGTACTCTTACATCTCATTCTCTCCTAATAATCTCACACTCTTAAATAAAGAAAAATAATTTATGTCATTAAATATCAAATCAAAGTTAAAAAAACAAACTTCAAACAAAATTTAACGTATAAGAACTGCACAACGACGGCATCTCAAAACACCAAATTTGATACAGATGTGTAATAACTCATTGCATTAAAAATTTATCAGTAATTTCCCAACAATATTTAAGCTGCTTTCGAAATACATACTTAACAGCCCTTTCTTAGGTGAAAGTCGTCTCGTTCGCAACGCGTAAATTCCATTTACGATAAACATAATTTTTGAATAGTCATTTTCAACTCCTGCTATTTCAGGTGAGTGCTTTCCTTTGCTTAAAACCTCCAGGGATTCTTTTAATTCTTCGACCATTAATAAATTTGGAAAAAAAATATTTTCTCTTAACCAGAGGAAAAAAGACCGCGTAAAACTAAGATCACCGTTACGATGCCTTCCCTCCTTCCATACGCATACAGAAAAAAAACACAGTTGAGGTCGTTGGAACTTGTAGGAGGTTGGAGATTTTCGAAGGCTGTTCCGCTGTTGGCGAAGGCTCTCTGAATCGGTCGAACGAAATGGACGACGATGAGTCACGACCACATGTCCTACGTGCAGATATTTGACCGTTCAATGCGTGAGCGTGCTTTCCATACAATCATACAATTTTCAAACCGACCGTCAACCTTAGGTAATGCCTTCTAGCAAAAGATCTCCAAAGTGGCGTTGGGAATTTGTGTATGTGCAACCATTAACTCGTCCAATCGGTGGTCACGAGTCGGCTACACGAAGGATATACGAAGAATAAATCCTAGAGCTCTAATGTTTTTCGCTAAGTCTGCCTGCTGCCGCCACCTGAAAGCATCCTATCCCATAGGTAGAATGACCTTTTTGTGCATTGAGTTATCGTAGAGCGAGCCGGCTCCTGTTAAGTTCGTATCTAATCATTTAAAGATATGGTTCTAGCATCAGTAAATCTTTTTACCTATTCCTTGAATCATCTGGTACACCACTACTTCTTATAGACTTCACTATTTGTACAACTTTTACGCGCATTTTCTTCCCTTAAAACACAATACACTCATTAACCTTGATTGCAAAATGCATAATAGTTGTTTCTTGAATGGAAGTTGAATTATTGAGATACTTGGTGTTTTGGAAATTTAAGTTATGTTTTTTTAACATTAACCATATCTAAATACAACTAAATCCATATTATACAACGAAGGACGTTGAAGGCGTTCTGTTGGAAAAAAATGGGGTATCAGTAATAAAAGTAGCAAGGGTAAGAATTCGGGGAAAAGGGATATGATTAGTGCCCACTCTCTCCATTTGGGCGATGTCAATTCAGGCAAATGAGCTTGCGTACACCGATAGGCACACGCTTGTACATGATTAAAAGCGCACTGTAACAATTAAAGAAAATTAATTTACCTCAGCTCACCTACTCTAAATAAATTATGGTCGGAAAGTGGTACCTGTTCTCCAGGATAATAA
The DNA here is from genome assembly GCA_002093875.1 of Calopteryx splendens. Classification (NCBI taxonomy): domain Eukaryota; kingdom Metazoa; phylum Arthropoda; class Insecta; order Odonata; family Calopterygidae; genus Calopteryx; species Calopteryx splendens. Next base: position 50,446 of record LYUA01001796.1, on the reverse strand, counting down.
ACAATTTTGATCTCTAGTGATTTACCTTAAACGGCCAGCTGTGAAAAGAGAGCAGAAATGTAGCATTGATGAAATCACCAAGGGCATTTCGAGGCGTAGTAATTTGCGGGAGAAAACAGTACACGGAAAATGGGCGGGAAGAAAATGGGAAAGAGAGAGGAAGGAAATCGAATAGGAGGACCACGAATGATACAGAGGCTGCGCAAGATCCGAAACCAGAGAAATACGATGACATAATGATGTTATCTAATAGGAAAATCGACTGAAGTGTTGCATAAAACCATAAACCTTTGGCTGTTGACTAATGATTAGACGGAATATACTATGGCCTAAGGTAACGCTTCTTTGGTACTGCAGTAGAATTGTGAAAATAAAATCGACGAAACAAATGGCAAACCAAGAGGTCACTTTAAAGAGGGAATTAATGGGGAAGGTCTACAGACAAAACTGTAGAGGAAGAACGACCTCAGGTTAGATGTATGAATAAATTAACGGAAAGTGTGAGTTTGCACAGTGTCTCATTCGCGTCTCTCCATCAGAAGCCAAGATGAAATTGAAAAGTCCTCCAAGGAAGAAGGCAGTCGTTAAATTTTCAGCGTAGGTGATCGGCGGCCAGACGTCAAACGGCCTTGGGGAAGTTCCCCATGCGTTCGCCGTGTCCCGGAGACCATAGACCAGACTTTGGCTCTCGTGGAGAAGGTAGGATCGGCAGACGTGCGACACCACCCGGATTTCGTCGCCGCGCCGTGGTGTTCCGGGTCGAGTGCGGAATGCAGTCCAGGAGGGCTTGACGATTTTACTGCTCCCTGGCCTGAGTCAACCCATTTAGTGAAACCTTCCTGGAAAATCTGGCACGGCTGAGGGAAAAGAATCGGTCTCCCTTGGCGAACTTGGTGCTCTTCTATGAGCGAACTCCTCACCGGAGATTAGTAGGCATAGAGTCGATGTGTATAAACTACTCTCACCGCGACTTTTTTTCAAACCGATCGTGCAAATGTGCGTAAACCGCAGCCGTAACGATCGCGCAAATGGGCCTTTTTAAGTACGTAGTGTGGTCGAGAGGGTGACCAGTCTGCCTGCCTGACCCGAAGGCTTGCGGGATCGAGTCCCACTTTGGTGACGTTTCAACTCCCGTGATTCTGCCCCTGGGAAACCCTTCGACGATTTTGCTGTGAACGAGTTTTTCCTCCGGCATTTTGGTGAGAAATGGTTCGAACCATAATATTTGATCACCAGAAGAGGACTACACCAGAAAACTCGTCCTGGACTGTGGTAAAATAGTTCTTCCTAGCAGAGATTGTCTGAATATGTTTTTTGTTGAATTATCGTAGTAGTAGTAAAATTAAAAATGTTTGGGTGCCTCGACAGCGAAGGTCATTTGCACCTCTCTGAGACAGTATTAAAATAAATGACTACATTGAGGAAAAAGATATCCAAATGTTTAATTGCCCTAATTCTTCAACTTATATCAATCTCTATAGTATTCTAAAATATATTCTAAGAGATGACGTCGAAGCTGTTTCAACAGTAATTTCCTATTCAAAGGACACTGGCCTCTTTTGATTGGTGTAAGTGAGTAAGTTTACAGTGAGCATGGTTGCGTTGAATTATCTCACACGGGAAATATTTTCTCCCAAATAAATGGAACTTACGGGACAGGCGTAGAGACTCGAAACGAGATTAACATTATCTTTTACTTACATCCACAGTAATCAACCCGTAGGCTGGTTCTGACAGATGATGGTAGAGCTCAGCTAATACTAAAGCCATAAATGGCGTGTGAATTTCACTCATCAGGGTGATCAGGGGGTGGCAGTTCCTTTCCCTATGCCACCTCTGGATCCCCAGAAAGAGATATGGAACCTGAAAAATCATTCAGCTTGGGCGAAGCAGAGGCGTCACCGGGAATTGAATCCGGACCCTTGGGTTAGTAGCCCAGCACTCTAACCGCGGGACAACCACGTCACTTTACTTAAACCACACCCGCATAATATTCTGTGATAGAATATCAGCCATTAATCATATAGTGGAATAATTCTGTATGGAGAGAGAATAATAACAACTTTTCAAAGTGGACTCCGGGGGCTCCCCATTCCAGATTACTACGTAGTAACTGCCAGAGAAATTTATGCCAGAGAAATAGACTGCACCACCGATAGATATAAAAAATCCTTTCCTCACACAATCCTGGACCACAGCAAGAGAAGAAAAAGGAACCTCAATAATCTCACGAAAGCGTACAAAGGTGACAGGATAGGTAAGGTTTGGATGCAAATGGTGGTGTATTTGGATTGCATGTTATTCTTAAACAGTTTCTTTGCAGATTACCTGTAATGGTATGAAGGAATATTTTGTTGCATTTATTTTGGATGTGTTACTCCTTGTAGTAGGTGTAAAACTTAGTTGCGCGCGGACCGTTGTTACATAATGTCTTGCATGTGACGCTTATGGTATTGTGCATTACAATTGCATGTGTCCCTTTCTGCGGTCCATCAACCCCCTTTCAACGCCCTTTTCGGGAATTTTGTTTTTTTTTACCAACCGAGCAGCTTCACTCTTTATTCGTGCAATACCCGAATCGAAATTCTCATGGTTTGGTCACTGACTGGCCCCTCATCGTTACTAACAAAAGTGTAGATTCGAGCATCTCTGATTTTCTATTAATTTCAAACTTCATGATATCCAAACCAAGTGTAACCTTATATTAAATGGAAACGATTTCGTATTATTTTGTGTCGTGAAAGCACTGACTGATTGCTATTTAGAAAATAATATCTCCCAAGAGTGGAGAGTGATGCACGAGTCTTTTTTGTGATGGGTTAAATTAATAAGTTTACCAGACTCAAGCGTAATATACGTGGTACGTGTAATTCACAATGATTATGATGAATAAGAATTTTTCCACTAAATTTAAAATTCTGTTATACTTCGCTTCGGCGTGATGCGGCATCATCAGAAGCATAAAAATGTACTTTTAGAATATCATTTACGTATTTGACGAAGCTGCGTCTCAGAAAAACAAAGTCATTTATCAAATAAAAATTTTAGTCAAAAGGAATGGCAGGAAATATTTACTTACAAGCAGGGTAAGAAAACTATGAACCGATACCTCGTTACAAGTACCAAAGGTACAGATTCTAGGCAGCGGTACCTCATTACCAGTGCCTAAGGCAATCACCCTAAGACTAGAATTCTTGGTATTTCTCAGTACTAACCCTCTCATTTATTGACAATATAAAATGTATCCGTGGTTGGTACCTCAAAATGTATCCGGGTTACGAATCATTGGCTCAGATGGAAAGGGTATGAATCCTGTGTATTATCCGGTGCCTAGACAGCAGTACTATTACAAACTCCTGCTTACATAGAATAAAACATAATGCCCTCAAGCCAAATTGGATATAAGCGGTCACAGGGATAATCTCAGATAAATTAATTTAAAAAAAACATGACCAGGAAATAAATAGCATGCCATAATTAATATGTAATATACGTGAAGTACATAATTATTATGGACGCATCTATGTGGGAGTTGAAAGACTAAGCGAGAGTGGAATTAAATGATTTGAGAGGAATAGCTAGACCGAAAAATTCATGGAGGTAAATGTGGCCAAAGAAACTCTAGAGACGAGGGATAATTTTAGTTTCCGGAACAAAAGATCACTCATGAGTATGGATGGAGTAGAGGTGAAGAAAGTTTGCTGGGACAGGGTAGCTTGAAAAAAATAGCAAAAGGGAGTAGGTTTCCTTTCATAGGCCATAACCAATCTATTCTTGACTGTGCCCACCCCGAAAGCGTGAAGGATGTGTGATTCACAGCGTGAAGGATGTGTGCAAATGTACGAGGGGGGCTACCCAAAGTTATCAAATATTTGAATATTCCACCCAAACTTGTGGCAATGTGAACTTATCCCACTAGATGCCACTTGGTGTGTATTCCAGCGGCCAGTCTGCCAAGTGGCATCTCCATGAGTGTACGGTTTTTTAGTTTTGGTTGTTTTCGTTAAACTGTGATCTTCTCTGTCTGCGAATTTCGAAATATTTAGACTGAGAAATTTCTGCTTTGTTTCAGGGTCATAACCACACACGAATGATTTCTCGGCAATTATGGCTCTAAACAGGAGGTTTGGGCCATCTCGAACTGTTGATCTCGAACATCTCGGCTTGGGTGCTATATGGAGAGCACTTTCAAGTTCTTCTACGTCCGTCGGTTGGGACGTTAAACTGTGGACCCCTTGGCGCCTTTCGTTAAGAGCAGTCTAATGCCAGCGCCGGGTTTCTCTCCACCCTTCTTCCTTTCCCAATCCTTACCTCTCCCAGATTGCCCACCCATCCGTCCTGAAGGGCCCATGTGTTCCGGGCAGGATTAATCTCCAAGGACTCAATCTAAGTGCACACCGCAAGGGCCAAGGGCTTCGGGACACACTTCGCTCATCGGTTCGGTTCGTCTCATTTTGCGTAAATCCTCTAGGATACGTTGACATACCCCCTATAACAGTCCAATCCTATTAAAAACTTCATCGATTGTCTACCTTCGGTCCTTTAAGAATCACTTCATGCACTTTTGTGATCGTTTCTGGAGTTCTGTAAGATGAAGGCCTCCCCGAAATGTTTGTCATCCTCCACAGACTCAGTATGAAACGCTTAAACCAATCAAATTTTCTTGCTGGCTTAAAGGTTACTCACCAAAAGCCTCCTATCTAGCATTTAGTGGGTTTCAGCCGGAGTTTTCTTGAGCTTGAAACAAATCGTAACGTGGTTAAACTTAACTCCGTTAAATCAGATATTTCGGAATTCGCAGAAAAAGAAGAACACAGTGAAGTGAAAACAATCAAAATGAAAAAAAAACACCTGGACTCACAAAGATGCCGCTAAAATGACAGGAAGATAAGATGTACACTAAGTGACGTCTATCGGTAGAAGTTCGCACTGCTACTGGTTGGGGCTGAGCATTCAAATTATCGATCACTTGGGGTAGCACCTCGTATGTAGGTACACAGACGTATATAATCAGATGGAACGTTTAACTCAAAATATATGCATCTGTGTGCGTTTGGAGAGTACGAATAAAATCTAAATGCATCCTGACACTCCGATCGATTGTTGTCCCTGGAACTAGGCTGGTAATAAGGGCCAGAACAAAATATGATTCCGAAATTTTAAGACTATAATAATTCAAAGAGACGAGTAGTACATATAAGTTGTTAAAGTGTTAGTAAAAGATAAATGATATGAAAATTAAAAAAAAGTACCTTATAAAAATTAAATACGACTGCTTTTTTTTACAATTTTCAGAACCAAAACACTTGTGCGTTGTTATTCGCATTAAATCTGAAACTTATAATTTTCGTAGAATTCTCTACATAACATAAATCAAACTTGCAACACAACCGTTTCCATAGTTTGTGGTTCCGGCAGTTACTTGGTGGAAACGATTCATCATGAAAGATTAACAAGACTTTGTTTTTCCACAGTTTTGTTTTTGTACTACCTAGGTTTCGACTCTAAAGCTTGGTAGTGTAAAAACAAAATTGTGGAAAAACAAAGTGTTATTTGTCTTCTATAACAACCATTTACATTATAATTAAAGACTAACTTACATTGAAGATAAAATATATTAATTGCAGATCGCGTACTAATAATGAGGATAACTCTTATCAGCTGTAACATTAATAAACGTTTCCTCAAATTATCTCATTTTCGTATAAGGACACTTTATCGCAGAGTGATCAACATCAGTGTCAATTTGAAAAAAAAAGTTTGGCAAAAAGTATCAGAATCGCTGGAATCTCAGTATTAATCGCTTGCTCTTCGATTTTCTTCTTTAATTGGCCCTGGGGATGATTGTTTAGCGATGTAAACTCGTATGGGTCAAGTATTTTTTTAAAAGAACAATCGCACTCCAATACCATTGATGCCATGTTTAAGCCAAGAACGAGTTTTGAACCCACAATCTCTGGCGTAGACGTTGAGTCAAGGCCGCCCACGAGCCATGGGTTGCGTTGACTGCCCACCAGCTCACTAACACAGCCGCCACCTTATACGGGCGAATATATTTTTAAACAGCATCCTGCAGCATATGCAACCACCATTGCATCACTTCCTTTACTGAGAAATTTCGCTGATTGGATTCCTTTCTGGAGTTGGAATTTTCGAATAATTTCATTGTGCTTCTGATTTTAGAGGATTGCTATATATACACACACACACATATATGTGTATATTTATAGCGTTATGGGTTTCACCATGCTTCATCATTTGGATGATTGAAAATGCACTTAATGAGAAAATAAACTCTTTCCCTGAAATTTCGAGGGAAGTGTGTACGACTGATACATAAACCGTCAATATATGCCTATAACGTTTGACTGAAAAATAAGGTAGGGATTGGGTGATATTTAGAGGAATTTGATTTATGATTATTGCAATGTAAAAAGTTAAACCATGCAATTTTACTCTTAAATATTGCAATGTAAAACTTTAAACGATGCAATTATACTCTTAAATCGCTTCCCGTATCCACGAAATCTATGAAAAGATTTACAATACATTTTTTCCGTTATAATTAGTTACCAAACAATAATGAAAAAATTCTCCTGGGTCAAAAAAGTCACTGATAACGTGAAAAAGCTATAACTACTGATTGGATGGTATGTCATGGGCTTTTGGATATTCTAAATCCCTCTCCTATTTTTAAAACTACCCCCATAGTCGTAAATATGCTTAACCATACAATTTCTATAATTCAACAGGATTTTAGAGGAAGAAATTTGAAATTTGGCAACAAATACTTCAAGAAATAAATTTGTTAAAAATTACAGAAAATCCGCCCATTTGGATTTGTACCACACGTCGGACCTGAACCCTGTTCTTTGATATAACTTCATCGAATAGCATCATGACTAAAAATGACCTTGCTGTCGGGGAACCTTAAAGGCTCTATCGCTACAACTACAGTATTATAACTAGATATATGACATGCGAAAAACTCACAGTTTTTTCCCGCAGTTTGTTAGATATATGAATTACACGAAATTCAATCCACAGCAATAGATTTCACAGAAGAGATAGTAAGAACAACAACTTATTCGTTTAGGTGCCTAAATATGGACAGGAAAACTTAACCCTTTGCGGTTCATTTATATTAATTGAATTTTGAAATATTGAATGCCAATGGCTATTTGAAATGCTAAAAGATACAATGATAAGTTTTGTAAAATGAAAAAATAATATTTTTTCATAACATGNNNNTACAATGATAAGTTTTGTAAAATGAAAAAATAATATTTTTTCATAACATGAAATAAAGTATTTACAAATGTATTTGTTTGTTGTTTGTACAAATTTATCTCAGTCATGCCTCCGTGCATCACGCAAAACTGCTTTGGTTAACAAAACAAAACCGCCATGTGACCTTAACTTTGGAAATATATATTTATGGTTGGGATTTGTAGTCCGAAAATATCACTATTTTCCATCAATTATTCTATTTCCGTTCTCTTACCACACCTAGGTTGAACTAAGGTGCGTCCTCGTAAATGAATGAAAATCTGTGTAAATACAGTTTTAAAAGTAGAATTAAACAGCACACGCGGAAAAATATTCAGATCCTAGTTTCGAGTTGAAAATTTACCTGTCAATCAGCGCCGAATATGAGCAGCTAACCAAGCTTTCTACATTAGAAAATTAAAGTTAATTTAATCTTCGTCTCTCTTAAATGCTCACGAAGGGACTTTGACTTCTTAAACTCTTTGGGCTTTCAAGCGTGCATATAATTCCATTTTGTTGTTACAAAATATGAAAAAACAGTTTGGCCCGGTTTTATAACGTCTCGTTAAATATAATAGTTAGTCAATGTGGGCGTTTACTTTACGTGGATAATCGATGGGTCACGATTTTATAAAAAAATAAGTCAGCTCGTAACATAATAACCAAAGTAAATACGTCTTTAAGTTAACTGCCACTTTTACACGTCGGTTTGGACTTTACTAGGGATTATGAAACTTTTTCTGCTACGAAACGGAGGTTTGAGTTCACCTTTACCTTAAGCACACATTTTAAAACCGGGCTTTAGATTCGCAAGTAGAATAAAATTCTTGAAGGAAAGTGTAGAAAGGTGTTATTTCACAAGATCATAGTTATTGATTAATTCATTTATTAAACCGACTAAATTTACTAGCAGTTTTGAAACGTAAAAATATGAATCGTGGAGTTTTGTAACTTTTTATAGGACTATTGCTGCTTTTTTTCATAATATTTAAAATAATATTACAATTTAAAACTTGTTGGTACTTCTTTGAATAAAAAAGACTCAATTGTGACTATTTTCTAAATTCTAAAAACACGCAAATTCCATCGCATTGCCCCTTTTATTATTAAGACCGCATTGTGAAAGAACGACTCTAGTGTAAAACTATACTATACATATACATATATACATATAATATACATATAATATATACATAAAATATATATTTACATACATATATATATATATATATATATATGCATACATATATATACATATATATATATACATATAAT
>LYUA01001796.1:4847-20797 GCA_002093875.1 Calopteryx splendens | reverse complement strand
CTTTAATGCTGATCTGTTACAGTATACCTACCAGGAATTTTACCTACAGTTGTAATCTCCAGTTTGTCTCAACCAACCCATCACTTGGAAAACAGTCATACTCTCTTGGATCTCTGTATCGCCGATTCTCCTGATAAAGAATCGTCATTTTCTCGATTCCCTGTGCCCTTTCTATTCGAAAATGACAAAATAGTAATTCTCTACAAATTTAATACCCACTGTCCACCTCCACCGAAAATCGTTTATTCTGATGTTAAAAATTATGATATATTCAAGGTTCAGGACTCGCTAGCTAGTGACTGGAAAAATGTATTCGGTTCTACCTCCGTCGATTTTAAATTGTAATTCTTCAATTCAAAATATCTGGGCAGTTTAATTCTACACGCCCCGTGGCGTACGTGTAAACCTCGACGATTTTCAGCCCCATGGTTGACAAACGACCTAAAACTAAAAATGAAAGAACTAGATAAATTACGCAGAATTTTTATTCACACAGAAATCCATACTGCGTATACTGAGTGAGTTTATTACACTACGTAATTGAGTGAAACATTCCTGAATTGAGGCTAAAAGAAATACTATGTAGCCACTTTTTCCAACTTGATTGAGCCTAACCAGGTTTGAAATGAATTGAGGAGCCTCGACCCGGTGTAACGTCGTAACAAGCAACATGTGAACGAATTCTCACTAAATGAACAAATTAACACTTCGCCCCTACTGAGGAAAATACTGTTGCAAATGTATTCTGTACCTATAACCTAGAATCACTGGTACCTTACAATGAAAATAGTTTATTATTCCAATACGTAACACCCGATGTCTTAAGTAAAACGTTACCTGCCTCTAAAACTAACTCTGTTGGGGTTGATGGCATTTCAGTTAAATTTATAATGGGCTTCGTCAACAGTAATTTTCTCTGTAGTACTTAACATCATTAATTCCTCCTTAATGTCTGTTGATTTCCCGACGGATTGGAAATCATTATCTCTCATCAAACATATTAAAAAGGTTTAAAAAACTAACCACACCCCGCGACATTCTCCTGATAAAGTATCGTCATTTTTTCAATTCCCTGTGCCCTTTCTATCTCCACATGACACAATATTAATTACTCAATATTAAATACACATGACACAAATATTAATTCTCTACAAAGTTATTTCCCCGTCTACCTCCCCCAAAATTGTTTACCGTGAGGTTAAAAATTTTGATGTAGTCAAGTTTCAGGACTTGCTAGCTAGTGACTGGGAAAATGTATTCGGTTCTACCTCTCCAAACTTCTTGAATATGACAAATATGGCAAAAATGATGAATTTATTGGACGAGCCATTTCCGGTTCACAGAAATATTGGATAAACACATGGACGAAGAAAAAATGGCTGAGAATTCAAGAGCCGATAGGTTAGAAAGAAAAGCAATCTTCAATGCCGATATTTCCTTCACAGTGTGACAATCTACAAGGAGAAAGGGCGTAGTGGGTGAGAAGAAGTCGACACGGCAAGAATCGGAGCACATAGTGAGTAAACTTCGACGTTAAGGGAATTTTTTAAGCTGGGGGAGGAATCTCGAACAACCAAAGCGGATAATTTTAACTCATGTACCCAATCGTAGGATGCGAACGGACGCCACCCACCGTCCACCCTCCCAATCCACCCCCTATAATTATTCATTCCTTCCTAACTCGCCCCTATCTCCCCCGGATTCCCTCGAAATCTCCACTAACCCCGCCCTCAATATTCATCGGAAGCATTCACTTTGTTGACGGACAGTTTGTGGCTCTTTACCTCGATTCCCTCCGGTCCCCTCTCCGCCCTTCCTCGCCGCGGACGACCACGCTGTCGTTGAGGTCTCCGTATTGTATTGGGTATTGACAGTCTTCATTTTACATTAGCTTTCGGTACATGTCTCCTTTATATTACGAATTTCATTAAGCTAATGAGTCAATATGATCATTATGTTTATCCATTTTAAAATTAATGTACATTCAAGAGTCGAACGCAACTCTAGTACGGAAAGTCTCCAATAGGAGTTTAGTGCATATTAGAGAAAAAACGTCTTCACGAAATCTTCTGGGGTTCTTTCACGAAATGGAAATCTGAAGGCTATGAGTAAAAATTACAAATAAATTAAAGTGAGTACTCTAGAAGTCGCATTATTGCATAACATTAGTAGAAAAGATCACGACGGAAAGTTGACATAGACTGATAGATATAAGGAATCCTTTTTCCCACCCACAATTCGTGAGTGTAATAGTAGGAAATACATAAAGCAGTGAGAGAATTAGGAGAATTAGGGCATTCTGAATATAGATTGATTCAAAGTTATAGATGAAATACATTTTGTTAATGGCTGGTGACCTAACACCCCTTGCCATACTCCCTCACTGCGGCTTGCAGGGTAACATGCAGAAGTAGATTTTACGAATTCTCAGTTACACCAGGGAAAAATTTTAATGCTGAAGAACTGTATAATCAATTTTTTAGCAACAAATAGTGGACTTTAATATAAGAATTTGGTATTATAATGATGCTCAAACTATTTAGCTGAGAAGCGGTTTGTGGCCTAAAACCGAAACTATCAAATGGCATTTGCAAATAAAGGTGAAAAAAAATTTCTAATTTATTTTAAAAAAACTACTATTTACTAGTCATGAAAAAAAATGACTTCCCGATAGTGACGATTTTCCTGCACACTTTTCGAAGGGAAGAAATTCAAGAAATTATTCTTCATGATACGTGACTTTAAGTATAAAAACAAACATAGGCACTTGATAACTGTATTCAAAGGGAACAATGAGACTCAGCTCACTTGAGAACTGTTATGCCGGATAGCAAAGGACTCAGAGGTTCCGTTTAAGGTCGAATGGGATGCGAAAGAGACGAAAGAAAATCCCGAGCACCTCACGCGATATCGTTCACGCGCGGGTCACTCCACCGTGAATGTCAGCATATCACGGATACAGAGGGACCTCCGCAGTTCCCCAACCCATTATCCGCATTCCGTCATTGAATTGATCGGGGAGTGACAAATTCCTTACGGAGGTCGTAACGTACACTGGAGGTCAGAACTTGGTTGAAGTCTGCAATATGCATGGAAAAATATTTATTTTAACACTTTCTATTTTTTCAGCAGTAAAAATTCTATTCAAGAAAAACGTCCGGTTTTGACGGTGATCGTGACCAGCTGATGACGCCAATCGCCGAAACCGGCCGTGTTTCGCGCATAAAATTTTGTGGAATAATAAAGGTATGACAAAAAATAATCTTATGGTAGGTAGTGATTCTCAAACAAGTTTATCGTATCTCGTATTGGTGCAAGAGATGATTTTATGCAATGCGTGAACATATATTTATATTTTATTTTAAACTTAATTAATTAGTACTTAATAGTTATCAGCATTAGTATTTTTTAAAGTTTTTTTAATAGCTGTGAAGAAGTTTCTTCAATTCACGCATGAAATTTACCCACTACGGCTGTAAAAATTGACCGGAATCCGAAAAAATAAGATGGGAAGCAAAAGTTATTCCGCAGAAGAATGGGAGATAAAATGATAAATGGAGAGACTAATGAAGTATTTGAAAGAATGGATGAAGGGAGCCTACGCAATGCTCTTGTAAAAAGAAAAAAAACTAATTTCATACATTCTGAGATATAATTAGGTGGTCAATTACAGTAATGGAAGTAACCATTAGAGGGAAGAGCTAGTTATAGGCCTAGGGAAGATTTCATCACTCTATTGCATTTCCATGGATATTTTTCGATTTTAGCATTATACATTTGCAAAAATCACGATATTTACGCGTCACATGAGTCAAGATAAAACGTTTTTCCTAGTTTCCAGGAATTACATGGCAATAACACAATGGTATTTCTTGACGAGGTCTCGTAGCGAACATATGTTCTCAGCGGTCTGACTACCTCCACTCTCTTCCCAATTGACCATTGACGGTTCTAGTGAGTGTCGTGGAGGATGCGAAAATTCACTTTCGCTCATTCTAGGGTGGTTCTCTATTCCTTCGCTCTACTTAACTTCCGATATTTACGGAAGGGATACAAATAATGACGCACGTTCAGATAACCTCCAGTGGCCACATTTATATCTGATTTTTCAAGGGTTTGACGTCAGGCTTCGGCCAAAGGGAAGTAAAGACTTCTTAGGCCGGATTACGTCTCACTCTCTCTCCAATTCTCCCTTTGTCCTTGCATCCTACTCCGAAGCCTCTCTGCCGTAGCTTCTACCTCCTCGCCGACTCACTCTCTCTCTCTCTCGCGGACCCGCCCAGTGGCTCCACCTACCAGATCGAAGCAAAGAGGATTGACCGGAGTCTGTGACCAAGGTTACCCGGAAACAAAAAACGACGCCATCCCCGAAAAGCGTCCTTGCACGGATGACGACAATGCGGAGCGGACGTCAGCAATGGGAACTTGGTGTCACGACTAGAGGGGATTCAACGGGAAGACGTAGAAATGAACGTAAAAACAGTTAACATAATAAAGAATCCGAAGATACTCAAATAACTTCTTGTCGCCTGACAACCTGGAATCAACAGCTTGAAAGTCAAATCCGCATGTTTCCGTGAATGGGTAAAAGATTAATAAATCGAATATTTTGCCCAAATTTTGAGGCACACGAGTTCGTATGCCTCGTATGTTCATTTTCATGCGCAGTTTTCTCTTAAATAAGGTGGAAAGTTATTTAAAAAAAATGTTTTATTCATCATCAGTATTTCATTCATCACTATTCAGTGTAAATTCCCTCACCCCCTGATACCTCCTCTGTGTTTTAATTCCTTAATTTGTCCTATGTATGCTTTATTAGCATGGATAAATATTTCCAGCTTTACTTGGTGAATTTTACCAACATGGAGGATAGAGGATAAAAAAAATTGCTACTCCACTTTCACAAATGACTTCATTAACTCACTTTGAATATGGAATTGAAATATATTGAATTATAAAAAAATATTTTCAATTATTTCTACTAATTAAGAGACATGAGCATGTTTTAAAGGTCCAATTAGAGGAAAGTAGCCGTAAAAAAATTCAAAATTTCCATGAGTGCACGAAGAGAATGGGCATGTGATCTTTGCACAAAAATCTTTTTCATTAGATTTATTAATTATTATTTACTATTAATATATATTACACCATATAATGAGAGTAAAAAGCGATTAAAATTCCTTTTTTCTATAAGAGTGCACAAAGAGTTATTTTTGTAAATTATTATTTTATTGTTTTGAAATCCCACTGCATTGTTTTCAACTTACAACATACACTACAACTTGATTCGTCTTTTACTCATTAAATTTTCTCCTGTAATTATAAGTCATTACCTCGACTATGAAAATACTCGTAATAGGATTTTTTTTTCATTTTGATAGCAAAATTTTCCCACTCGCAGAGAATTCACGGGATTTAATACCTAGGTATAAAATCGTATCACGTCAACAACCCGAAAATTTAACCCCTCCCTGAAAACTTAACTCAATTATTTAAAAACACAATTAAATTAACCTCGCCCTCTTTTCTGATGGGTAGTAACTGAATTCTTCTTGACGAACGATGAGTCAGGAGTTCCCATTTTGTTTGATTGATTAATTTGTGTTACAGTTTAATGCTATGTATTTCTGGGCGAAAGTTTTTCTTTGTGGTAGGGTAAGCTATCACAATAAATGTCTCTACCAGATTATGTGGTTCCAATGATTGTGGAAAGTTGGCCAAAATAAAAAATCTCGCTTATTCCTTTCGAAAATTTTAAAGAAGTCTATTAGTATCTTCAGGCCTAACGATACAACAAAAAACATGATTTTATTAAAATTACAAAAGAAATTCTTGAAACATGCAATTGTTGTTTCACGTATCGTACCAAAGTTGTTGAAAATAAAAATGATAAAAATCTTTGCTTGAGTACCTATATTATATTTAGGAGAAAACTTCCTAAGTTTGCATTTTTCAAGAACATGTTACATGAAGTTTTTTTACTGTTTTCATAAAAACAAGTTTTCTGTTATGTTTTTAGCCTTGAAGGTAATAACTTCAGTGCTACTCCACGGCTTACGAGGGATATCACTTAACGTGGTCAAGAAAACAGACATTTTCATGGCATCATAATAAAATTTGTTTTCTTAGAGTATGCAGGAAAGGCCAAATGAACTTAGCCGTTTTCTCCTAAATGTGAACTATTTTCAAGCATCCAAGTACGCTTGATGCACCAATAAAATTTAAATTTGGAGTAATTATGCCTGAATGAAGAAAAAAATATAGCATATTCACCATATGTAAAATCACCGCACATTAAATCAAACCTTAAGCCTAAATCACTTACGAACCATTCCGTCAGCTTTTGGGATGGAGAATTTTCTTGAAATATTTATTGATGCCCTTGAATTCGTTCGTAAAAAAAATAAATTGACACATATTCGTGACTCTCTGACGAGAATTTCTGGGTTCTCAAAGAGTTATTAAAGAATGGAATTTATAATGGCATTCAAACACGGTAATTTTAAGAAATATATATTAAAATATAAATTCAATAAATCAAACAAAGATCAATTAAATAGAACCTCGTGTCATAATTTGCGTGTTATCATGACATTACATTTTTCAGAGGTTTTTTCTCACTTGATAGGTACCGCAACTCGTACGTAGCTCAATAGCAATTGTAAAAAAGGAAAAGAACAAAAATGAACGTTCAAACCCATTGGAAAAATGAAACAAACTTCTAGAAAGCTTATAGTTTCACTTTTTGGCCCATAACGCAATTGAAATTTTTAGAGATCGAGATTTTTTCTGTATGAACTAAGAAGCGGGAAACAATTCTTGGGAAATGTAAATAAAGTTAATTGTACTATTCTTCTAGGTAGATGAAATCATAAGATCTCGTTATAAAGAACGAGAAACACCTGTTCCCGCTAAGAGCTCTACTTTTCTTCCACGAGGAAAAAAGGTACCGTGACCTTGTCAGAGTCTTATTTCAAAGCTTACCTAATCGCATGTGTAATGTAAAAAATGGAGGATGCACGTTACTACTCAAAATCTCCGTGGAGATTAGTATAAGCAAGATGTGCTGCCTCCTATTTCTGCGAGTAGCAATGTCCTTTCTCAATTATGCCGTGGGTATCAGTCTAGGGAGGATATTCCCGCACTAATATAGCCAGGCTTCAGGTAATTTCTGAGTGTATCAGAAGCATCAAATTAAACCGAGGGCTCAAATGTGCTGATTTACTCCAATCTTTCTCCTCCTCCACCCGTCAATTTAATTGAAAAGCAGTCACCTACTCGAAATCCTGTAGGAACCCTTGTTTTCAGATAAAAAATAATGAATCAATGATATTAATGAAGATAATCTTTATAAACCTACCACGAGTGAAAATTCAACTAGATGGGGTCCAAAGGCGTTCAAAGACATCAAACGATTTACTACTGGTCTTTCATAATGCAATGTACCATGCACAAATGGAAATGTTAAGTGGTGAGGTTATTCATTGGATAGAAATCGAGGGTACTAACCGAAGGGTCGGATTTCGATTCCGGTTGACGCCAAAACTGTGTTATTTTTTCTTGCAACAGATCTTCCTGGTAACTCACATATGGTGGCACAGGTAAAGAAATTGGCCCCTACCCTGATGCGTGAATTTCACACGCCGTTGGACTTAGTACCTAGTAGCTGAAATCTACCCTCACCTATCAAACCAACCTCTCTACCTCTCAATCGGGTTAATTACTGTGAAGATCACTGAAAATAGTTAAATTTATGACTGCCTGTAACAAATTAAAGTTAGACGAGAGAGATGCATCAAATATTACTTGATGCGTGAAGCGATGACTTGTATCCAGAAATTTCATTTGCTGCAAGCACTAAACGAAGGACCTGTCCAGGCCTGTGTATTGAAAAACTTAAATATTCCTTCCGAATTGCCTCAATCATCCGAACCTATTAATATAATGCATAGGAACGAGTGGGCCTCGTCCTCCGTGATTTGTCTCATCGGATTTGAAAATGGCGCTGCTATGCAGCTGGTCGCGGAACTCCATCGTCCGGCTTCAATTGAAGGCATCTGAGCACACCCAGGTGGAGGGTTGCGAAACTATGTGCTGCCAAGCTCAAAGCCAGGCGCATTATTTAAACGCAGCGTTCCAATGTGCCTTATTCAAAATTCTAATGGGAATGCGTGTCACAAGGTCCGAAATGTAATCCCCGGACATTAATAATCCCCGTATGTCTTACATTCCCCAAAACTGATTCGCCGGGTCAGTCGCACCAAGCTTTTAGGAGTGTTGGTGAAGCAGCAACGAGGGGATTTCATAGCTGTGGGTTCTGACCAAATTCCAGAAACTGACGCTATAACACTGAGATACCTATTTTATCGATTCCCTTGAGGTTCCTCAGTAAGGTAAATATATTAAAATCCAAATAATGACTTCCTGGTAACTTAAATGTATTAATAATTAAATTACTTATATCGGGATGAAATTTCACTAGTGATTTAGTCAATTTTGATCTCAATTTCTCACGTATCTATATATCCCAATCCCATAACACATCATTAATTGGCTTGTAATCGATTACACAAACCATACTAATCAACCCACTGGTTGGTTACACAGGATAGGGTAAATCTCAATACCTACTAAAAAAATCCACTTGTCGCTTGAAATTCACACATCAGGGTTGTGGGGAGTGGGGGGGGGAGGGGGAGGTACTCTTTCTATCCATGCACATCCTGCTGTTTCCCTGGAATATCTCGTGCCGTAATATCTTTTTTTCGAGCATGGAATCACACCCCAATCGGCGGCCTCCCAATTAAATAACTTTTTGCTGCGTGGACTTCGCCAAAATATGATTCCAATCAATCACAGTGCTCTCCAGGACATGGCCACACCAATGGAAGAGATCGAGGTACTGTGGAACTGGTCCATGTGTCTACCTGTCAGCATAAAGGCCGCCTTGTCTTCGGACTTTAAGGTTATGAGTTAAATTCCCTGCGAGGAATCGAGATGTTATTGAGACGATATCGCCCAATCAAAATTCACTCAACCATAACCTTCCCTTTTAAAACTCCATTTCGCCATTCCGACGACATTTGTGGGGTGAGGGGAGTTGGCAAAAGGGGGTTGCTACCATACACAACGGACCTCGTCATACTTTAAGAAACCTTCTTTTTCTCCGTTTAAAAATCACATCCTATTAGAATGGATAAATTTAGAATTTACATTCTATCAGGAAAGATAGATTTAAAATGCACATCCTATCGGGTATAATATGGAAAAGGAACAATCAACGCGGCGGTGAAGTTAAAATTAAGTACATGGCATCTGTTAGTCGAGACTGTTTCATGTTCCCTCAAAAACTCGTTTTTTCTAATCCGGGAAAATGATTTAACTTTCAGTTTTTTTCTTTCCAATGTGGTCTCTCTTATGGAGAAAGTTATAGGAGCATAAATCATAAAGGAGCATAAAAAAGGGAGTTCCTGTAATTGCAAAGACCCGAAGCGTGTGTGCATAATTTTTCCTCTTCTTACGAACAAATCGAAAGCTAAATGAAATTTCATTGATTTCATTTACGGTACCTCAATTTATTTTCTGGATTTGTTTCGCCAAAACCAAATTAAATTAAAAGTGAAATTAAAGTTGCGAGAGACGAACATTATTATCTAGACTACTACTTCTCAACCTCTTCATCGACCAACGGGAAATTTCGATTCAGCGAAGTCACCGGTCACATACTTGATAATATATTATCTCACCCCGGCCATCACTTAAAGATTATAACTTAGCATGGACGTGATTTGCGCCCCTCATTCGGAATAACGATGGCGGAACAGGTGAAGAACGGTAAAGGAGATTGGTCGGCGGTGTAATGGGTATTCGGGTTTCGCATTTTACGACCCCACACTTGAACCCGCCTTTCTCTCCTTCATAGGCTCTCCCCCTCATCATCTCTCACCCTCGGATCTTCCTCATAGTCTCTCCCTCACCTACGGGTACACACACAACTTTATTCCCCTTTCCACACTCTCTCCTGCGCTACTCTGTGCCTCAACCGAAACGGCCCAAATTCTCTCCCGCACCGATATTCCTTTTCATCCACTCACTCATCACCATTGCCCCTCAACGCCTACTTCCGAGCACCTTCCTTACCGTCGGGAGTTCTGCCCCACTCCTCTCGCCGCCGCCGCCGCCTCCCACCCCTCCCCCCTCCCCATAACGCCCGACTCCCCAAGGTCGCCCGGTTCTGCCGTCGGAAGCGCCCTCCTTGAGGTCGACGCTATTGGGCGTGGCCGGACCAGTTTATAGCCCGCTGCATTTGTTGTACTAATTTGCAGTTCAAAAGTGGGTAGAAAAGTGACGGAGACTCAGAGCGGTGGAGGGAGTGGGAGAGTGAAATTAACAAAACTGCAGATGGAGAAATAAAGTTGGAATAAAAACTACGCGACAGCCTTAGTTTCTCGATACTATGGCGGGACTACAGGAAATTTATGTTATTGATACTTTAAAAAATTGTTGTCTAATTTAAAAACGGCCATATGATAGTCCCAATTTATGTTTCTATGATGTGTCTTAGGCACTTTATTCTAATGCAGCAAATCGTGCGTTGGAATCCAAAATTTCATTGGTGATATTGCGTTCCATTTTATCTTATCAGCAGCAAAGAGTTCAAATTAAGGTTCATAAAAAATGAGCAATAGGGAATTAGTATTGGCCTATGATGTTTTGTTCCCGGAGTGTGTGCTGAGTAAACTTCAAATTGAAAATGAAAAGTAAAATAAAAACATACCCCAATGTGACAAAATAATATGTAGCCCTGAGCTCAATAATCTTAATGTTAGCGATCGTGAAAACTCAAGATACAAGTAGATTCTAAAATTTGTTATAAACCATATGATTGGAATGTCTCCTTGTGGCACTTGCTTATCACGGCAATAAAAAATAATGTATGGTAGTAGGTGTCGCAGTTCTCCAATTTGCTAATGCATTATTAAATAGAAGGGCATATGAGCTACTACAGGTATATGAAAAAGTGAAAAGTGCGTAACTAGAGTTAATAAATTGGAAAGAGGCCAAATATGAAAAACGTAGCGTGAACGACCAATTTGTCTGAGGTGACATAATGGTCATCATTCTAATTAACGTACTTATTATCTTGAAGTTCATCACCATGACTTCAATGACTACCAATATGATCTTTTGGTCCACTCTGATGACCAATATGGTTATAATTGTGTACCTATTAGCTTCCAAGTTAACAACGGGGAAAATATCTATAAATATAATCTTCTGTTTAAGCCGAGACATTGAAATTATTGGTAACATGAGGTCGGCAATATATTTATTTACCCACTAGGCTATTACGAAATCCCAATAGGGTTTTTAGATAGGTTTAGGACATAATTATCTGCCACAATTTATCTCTTAAAAAACAAAAATTCATAGTGTCATTTGAAACATACGCAGGAAGCAATCGAAGCATGAACAGGCTCCCCATCGATGGGATTCAAACTTAAAATTTGAAAAAACACAACCAAAGTTAAAATTATATAGCCCCAAAATTAGAATTATATATTCTATATGTTTAAATATCTCAAGGAAAGAATCATTTTTTTTTAATTCTGACACATATATTTTCCCAAAAACCCTCACAGTTTCACTGATTAACCATGCTATACTCATTGGTACAAAACATTTCCACGTCGGGCGTCACTGACTCACCACATTAACTTCACTCCATAACACAGTTTATTTTTAAATTCATATTAACTGTCCATTATTCAGATTAAATCCTGCACTCTTTCCACAAGCTTCAAACAAGCGTAAATAATATTACTTAAGGAATCATCAACATGTCATGAACACATGAACACAACCTAACACATGAACACAACCTAATGTCAGAGAATTTCTATTTAAAACATAAATAAATGCTCATATACAATGGTAATTATATACAATTAACTATTTGCCACATGAACACCATGAAAATCTAGGAAAACCAAAAATATTAGCATAACCTAATGAAATATAAAATTATTTTTCTAATGCCCAGTTAAAGCTATGTATTAAGTAATCACAGATACATTAAGACAACAACCATCCAATACAATATGTAGTTATAAACTCATTCTATCATTTTAAACATTCATTAGTAACAGCACCTGAAGCATACATCACACAATAATAAATTATCTACATCCATATCTTTTCATAACACGCGGTACATATCGAATTCATTTTAATTATACATGATCTATACTATAGCACACAGAGTAGTTATAACAGAGACGCACTCCTTCACGCAAACTCAAGGACATCTTTCATCACTCTATATCATCAAAAATACATACACATTCTGATGTAAGAGAGGATGCTTCGTTAAAAATATGTAAATAGATTCATAGACAAGGTACCATAAGGTAGCCAATAAAAATGCATTATAAATAAAGATAAGGAAATATGCTCCGAGAGGGAAAAAGAAAGCAAAAATAAAAACTTAAAAAACACTTTTACATTCTTTAATAACTATTTCGTAAATAGTACGAAGCTTGGGAATGTTATAGTCATCACCGGAAATAATAGATGGGGGAAACAGGCTCCTCGCCGAAAAGGTTCCAGCCGCAACCTTGAAAACACCCGTCTAATCGTCTGCAGTGTTTACTGCAATAGCTCAAGAATGAAATTTCTTCTAATCTCTGTCTGAATTGCAATCCCTCCAAGCCACTCAAAATATCACTGTTTAACCGCCCTTATATGAGTTCATAAACACATTACCTCCATTTCAATTTCATTTACGTTACAAACTAGGAACCAAAATAGCATTGCACCCTGTTCTTAAAGTCATTTTAATACTTTAATTAATCAATTTCATTTTGACAGTAACCATATCTAGAGTGCCTTCTTTTAAGTGGACATTCTTTCAATGTTCAAGTAATGAAGTATTTTATTTACATTTCTGAGTAGCATTATGCTAAGTCTCCTCATGCCATACACGTCATAATATGCTGTTGTATCATATGGATTAGGTTTTCTCAGTTGATTATTGTCTGTATTATTTACAGGCGAAATTTACTTTCATAGTAATTGTCACATATTTTGATTTATTTAATATATAGTGCCATAATCGGTAATATGTCTAAGGATTTGTAAGGATATATCTATTTGTGTCTATCTTTGCTATGATTCTATCTTGTATTTTAATAATATCATCAAGATTTTTATAAATGTGCTAGATGGTTTCGACAGAGCAATCAATATCTATTTGTATGTTTTCATTTGTGATAGAGTTTGAAAAGGCTATAGATGGTATTTACTGGTTTATATTTGTGTAGTGCAGCTATGTAGGCATACTTAAGCATGAATACGAAACATCTTATTTTCCCTCCTTCCCTTTGAATTGAAAAAAATTGGATTTATATAGTTTTTCATTAATTATTAATTTATTGCCATGGCATACGAGTAATTTTTTAATGTTGTCAAAGTCTTCTTGCAGCTTTCTTCAAGCACTATTGAAGCGTTTATTCTTTCATACTAAAACTATTTCATCAGCATATACGTATATTTTACCGTTTAACTTGATTGACAATATTATTGGTGAATGTAAAGAACAGGGTAATACCTAGAATTGAGTCTTGTTCAAAAGTTTTGTAGAAGGTTCGTATATCCACACCACAGTGATTTGATGAAGTAGTGCTTGTAAAGGAACCTCATTAAGTGATCAGCTTCGCAACGTCCTGTAATATTCTCTGGAGCCGATAAAATGAATGTCGGTCGATTGTTATCTGTGTCTTCCTTATTACCAACATTGTAAAGATTTCTAACAACTGCTGCGTTCAAATATGATAGCATTTTTCTTCATGTATAAATTTATTCATTTGTAAATTCTTCCAGGTATATTGGGAGTTTGTTTAAAAATCAGTCATCCACATTTTATTTACCTACACCTGAACTTTAAGGATTTTAATTTTTGAAGAAATATCATTTTTACCTCAAAGGACACATAACAAATCATTAGATATTTAAATAGCGAGGAATTATATATATTGGAAATGTCGTTTTCTACTGTGAAAACTAAAATTAATTCATCACTGTTAATTCACTACGTTTTCGAGTCGAACGTCCTTAATAAAGGAGATTTCAATCCGCGATATGGCACACTGCGTTAGTGAACAGCTCGGCATTTGGGCTGTAAAGAGTTCTCAGACAATATTACCCCTGAAGTGCCCATCTCATTAACTCCGTCAGAACTGAATTTTGTGATATATCATGAACGTTCGAAAGATGAAAAGAACATATCGATAGTTAGATGGAGGTTCAGGGCGGTGATATTAAGGGTTGGATTGCGAATTAAGGGGTGGCATTGCATGGAAATGTGTCCACAATAGTGCTTCCATTAAAGCATATAGATTCGAAGGCATGGACTAATACAGCTCTCGAAAAAAAATACGACACTAGAGAAGATTCTAGGACTGGAAGGTTTCAACAAACTGTTGCCTTCGCGATTAACCTTCAATAACTTTCTAATTTCTTTTCCCCTCCGTGCCTTCCTTCCCTTTCATCTACATAGCTCTCATCCTCATGACATTTTGCGTAAGCCGCCGAAGGATTCTACAACCTAGAGCGTGTATATAGCGAAGAAATACGTACAGTTATATGTAAAAAATTCTATACTTGATACTTGATGAAGAATCGAAATACAAGGGAAGACATACCAGAGTAATTCTATAATATTTTTAAGCAAATAACTTTGCTCGCGATTACTGTAATTCAATCAATGAACTTAAGGGGATATGCTATGGTAGGAGTTTTGTATGAGCTCCGAATTTGTAGTGAGTAGAAAAACCATATCAGATCTTGGTGGAAAATGTTGATTAGCAACTAGTCTGAGTAAACTTAAAAAATATGGATATTCTCCAAGTCCCTAAAAGGTTTATGCAGATTTTAAAGAGTTAATTCAAAAGATTCTGTCATTTTGTGTGATAAGTGAGACTTTCTTGTTGCTGAAGCAGATGCGTTATTGGATCCCATAACCTATTGGCTGCTGACTGAGCAGGCATGAGGGGCAGCATACAGGATAAAAGGATTTAAAAACGTTCGCTGACGAGTTAACTAGCTGGCCAAAGATGTCGATATAGTCATTCCCGCTGATAGACTAAATTTCGAGTCGTGGTACGCCTCGGTCGAGGCGTGACTCGAAATATTTGTCTTGTTTATCTCTAATCTAAGATGTAACCTCTCCGCAAAAGCAAAATTCTAACAACATGAAACAAAAAAGAATTGATACGCAACGCGTCGAGGATTTCCTAAGTTTGAATTTCAACTTCCGGAGTTCATTCAAGCAAATACCAGAGAGTGTTGCAAGTGATTTTAGTACTGCATTTTTCACACTTCCCCACATTTTTTCTCGCAATTTAAAAGATTTTGGTGCCATTATATATCCGATTTGTATGATCTGCTCCAGTTTTTTTCGAACACTCGACGCACTCGTGAGACAATCAGCACGACTGTTTCGGGGAGGCAAAGAGGAATAACCCCGTCAGAACGAATTTCCGACTGCCGATTTTTGACGGAATTCATTTTATCGTCTTGATTGTGTTTGAAAATTTAAAAGAGTCAAAGGGAAGAGTGATTATTAATGGGAATCGCTGGAAAGCGATAAGGAAAGGAGGCGAAGAAAGGAGTTGAAGAGAGCGTCCCATGACTGTATATTGTATATTGATTTGATGGATTGTATATTGTATTGTATAAATATTACTCTATTGTAGTGTATTGTACTGTACCCGACTATATATGCATTTTTTGTAATTTATTTATTTCTTACTATCTTGTAGGGTTTTCGCAGGTTCTTCAAACCCACCTTCTTTGTGGCTGTTTCCCTGCGTGGATTTTATTTGGGTCTTCATGCCTGAACCTCCCTAGAATTTTCCCACAAAATTACATCTTTTGTTTATTTCTTTGAT
>LYUA01001795.1:128817-140989 GCA_002093875.1 Calopteryx splendens | reverse complement strand
TGAGGATAATCACAGTTCCCTTCCCTCGAAAATTTAGTCCTTATGATTGAATGATGACGATCGCCACAGTTTGGTCGCCGGGGCGGATCGGAAGCGGAGAAGATTAAATTAGTTTACGACCTTGCCTCCTGTTTACAATTCCAAATCCGGCAAACGGCGACGGATGAAAATGACAGAAATGCGTTATGACGCCGGACACGCTGCACGACCATTGTGCACAGAAATAATTAAGGCGGTGAGCATAGCCACTCCCTTCGTGGACCTGCCTCAGGGAGTGATCAACGAGTGCCGGCCGTCATTCCACTATTCCAGTCCCCAGATTTCAAGCGGGACGATATTTCCTCACATTAGCCGTCACCTTGGCTACAGTTATTGTGTCCAAATTTAGAGGACATTCATGAGAATATACTTAGCAAACCCGTTACCCTGAAAATGTTCTCCAAGACCACAAAGATGATTAATGGAAGAAATAAGTTTTTTTCAAAGAAGAATCTCTTGTGAAGGCATTTGTTTCCTGACCCAACAACCTCTCTCTGTGACCACAAACTGAAATAATGAATGGCCGAGAAGTGCTTGAATCGAAGAGAGGTTACTACAAAAATAAATGCATTAAAATAAGGGTTCATGTAAAAGAACAGCTAATTGGGCCAATGAGCTATTGCCTATAGGAGGTACCGTGTGTTCTACAACGCCTAGTATTCACTGGTATTTGGCGAAAGATATCAGAAAGTAATTAATTTTAAAAGCGAAGAACATTAGTGATCTTCCGAGAGCTCATATATAAAAGCTCTGATCCTTATTGGATGATGCAATAAGACATCGTTAATTATTTCTCATACAGGAGCCCAGGAATATCGAAGTGAAACAAAATTAAATTCCTAGATGGAATTCTTTCACTTTGTTGAAGATAGAATTCCATACAGAGATGCAGGTTAGTTTTATTTATTAAGTTAACTAATGATTCCTACATTTAAATTTTAGATTTCTACATTTCTATATTAAAATACGAGAGTGTAAGCCCGTATGCCATCAGTTTTTTCAGCAGACTTATGTTTCTCTATCAGTAGTTGTTCCTCACGGAGAAACTTAGAATGTTTCGAAAACACTACCACGAGCTATACACTTAAAAAAGAACGCCATTTAAAAAAGTAAGAACTTAGAAGCAAATTTCAGACTTTTTTTGCTGGATATTGTTAAATAAATCTGGAAATTAGTTCATTAATTGGGAAATACTCTCAGAGAATAAAATCAAATTGATAAAGATTATCGGGCACTAACATTAAACGACATCTATGAAGTGGCGAGATTCAAATCCGCGAGCTTATGGATGATTGGAAAGAAAGCCATCAAAATGAAATAAAAATGTGTCATAAAATTGAAGAATTTACCAAAATTTGTAGGTAATTAAATTAATAAAATTCTGGCATCCCCATTTTCTTTTTTGCTCCCCGGACACAATCGGTGGTCCTTTTGCCACCCCTTGGGATCCCGATATGCCATTCTTGGCTTGCCATCATTAGGTTTCCCTGGGGCCGAACCAAGTGAGTTGACACAACACCTGTGCGCGAGGCGGGACTCGAACCCGTGACACTTGGGTTAACAGGCAGGCGCGTTTACCCACCCGAAAAACTCGACCTGCTTTCTTTGATACCTTTTTCCTTTCATGCTTGACTTATTCCTTTCAATATGCTTGATTTAATATTTTAAAAATAAATGAGTTTTTTAGTCGAGAACATCCCGGGAACTACTTACGCGACCGGTGTAATAATTTTAATTACCATTTCCTTAAACAACTGCGCTAAGTAATTTCACACTCAGATGCAAGACAAATAAATGAACTTTTTTCATATGAATGGCACTCACGTCCCACGGAAGCGATCACGTCCGAGTGACTATGAAATAAATGTTCCCAACTTAGCTGCTGCTGATATGTATTTTGACCGTGTAGTTGAGCATGATATGGTCCATGACCGTCCGACCCCACTTTAATGTTGATTATCTGTGAAATACATAAAAGCGAGCTGTAAAAATTGAAATCGCAGGAGCGCTAAAACACACCAAGCAGAAATAATTGCGGCCCAGAGCACCGCGGAAGTCTTGGGCTGAAAATAAAATTTAAACTTGTAGTTACTTGAATTCCAACGGAAGAACGAGCAGTATTTTATGTCCATGGCAATTGATACAGGGACTTAAATTTCTCAACTGGCAGAATAATTCTGCAACGAAGTTTGCCAGAGGGGCGCGTGTAATATTTTTGCAATCTGAATCATCATAACCAGATGGGGTAAATTCAGAGCCTAAGGCCACTAATATATAAAATACTTTATACAGATACAGCGCCCAAAGAAAAAAAAGAAGTATATATCAGCAAAAGAAAGAGTTAATAATGAATACGGATTTATTTTTTTTCGGGGAAAAACATAGAAAGACCAAACTTCGTCCGGCAAAAATTCTAGAAAATAGGGGGTGTGGGAAGAAACCTGCAGAAAACGAAGATTTTACGACTACATGAGGATAATTATGCTGAAATTGTCTGCCAGTTAAAGCAGGTTTTTAGGGAGAGGACTGGATACTTCATGGTAGTACCTGATAATCTTTACTAATTTGATTTTATTCTTTGATAGTATTTCCCAATTGATAAACTAATTTCCAGATTAATTTAACAATATCAAGCAAAAAGGTATGAAATGTTCTTGCTACGTACATTTTTAAGTGTATAGGTGCTAAGGTGGTGGGCCTATTTTTATTTGAATGCATATAAATGCATGTAGACAACACATACATATTTCTCGAAGACCTACAAACAAAAGATGAACAGAGAGAAAATTAAAAACGAAAAAATATTCAAGTCGCTTCTTACGGTTAGAATTAATAATTTTATTACTGATTATAATTGTTTACACAAATATAGTTAGGTGAACTCTTTCAAATCTTGCAGATTGATCGAGTAACCTATCTTTTAGACACTCTTTGTCTTCTAACTATTAATTATTCATAGCATCAATAGGAAATTATTGAATAATAATTGGGTTATCACGTTAACACGCAAATCATGTATTACCAACCATCCTGCTGATCAAACGAAGGCTATAAATTATGTACTCTGAGAAAAGGGGTTAAAAAAAGAAATTTTTGCGAACATTTTGAAAATATCATCATCAAAGGTAATCAATTATGATTAATAATATTAAAAGGTTTTGGACAGTCCCTAAAACTATGTATCTTGATGGGGAATTGTTTTTTTACGTAATTGCTTTGGCTACAGTTTCCAAAAGGATTTGGATGTTCATGGGAACTATAAGTACGTGAATGGCGTCGTAACTATTCTGGGAAATGATACACCTCCGCCTCTCGAAGCCGAAATGCAAATAACAGCGTCCATATTGCAAATGGCGGCCACCACGAATGCCGCAAATATCTGTCCTAGAGATCACATGTTGGAGCTCGTGAGTCTACGCTGCCAGCTTTTTCCTGTGATGCCATTGGTCACCTTCCAACTATAACACTGAGCCAATGAAATAACGTTAAAGTGACAAGTAATAAATTTTCCACCCTCAAAGGCTTGCCGTAAGTACTTGCCTATTCGACACGCGTTCTTGGCAACTAACGACGCATAGGTGCACACATGTTAAGAAAAAAACAAGTTTGCATTAATACGCAAGCATTTGATCGTCATGAAATGACCGACTAAAGATGATGACTAATGATAAATGAATTAATTAATAAGGGGAGCGAATATAAAATAGAAAACCAAATAAAAAAATTCCTGAGCTGTGTACCTACATACGTGGCAACGGATGTGGATGTAGCAAGGGGGGGTAGAAATGTTAAAGCGCAATACTTTATATTTTTCTATTACTCACTGTCAGAAATAGTCAATTTAACTACATTTCAATTGATAAATGATAATTTTAATTCAATCGTAGGTGAGAGCAGCCATGGAATACAGGTAAATAAAAACCTCACAAATATGCAGTAATGCGATGTTTTTTTTGAGTTATTCAGTAGTGCTCTCACCTGAAATGTGGCAGGTTTGTATCCGCTTGATAAACGAATAGAATATATCGACTGGCACATGGTTGTTATTTATTCAGAATATTCTTTCTGAACACGTTCTAGAACTCTCAACAGGCTTGTTCCCTCCCAAATGAGGCGCGAATTCCGTTAGTATTTATAATAGGATATTTAACCTAAAGACTAAAATCTACGTAGTTTTTAAAATTGAAAACTATTGTCGCAAAAGCATTAATGAGAGAATCTGTGTCCCAGTCAAATAATTGAAAGATTATAGACTCAAAATTTACGAAAATTACCCCCAAAAATATTTTCCAACTGAAAAGGATACTTTTCAACCTAAAATATCCCTATTACGCAAACAATTTTGTGTTTAAGTTAGCTCGCCTTAAATTCCGGCTTCTGATGAAAAAGATAAAGAGTATTTTCTAAATTTTATTCCCCAACCTTCCAACCGAAATACGGTGCTAATTCTATCGTGACTACTGTATCGCAGAGCTATGACACCCAAACTATTTCTGACGATGACCTCCTCTGGTTACGCTCGTTAATTTGATTTAAAGAATAAAATTTGCGTCTAAATTAGCAATTTTATTCAAATGGAATGAAGTCCAATATTCGATCATAATTTATCGATGACCATCTGAAGCATGTGATTTTTACTGGTGATTCAAAGCATTTTGCATATCTCGTGAAGTGTAGACGTGCTAGATCCTAAAATTACTTGATTCACAAATGATTTTTCGCACGTGCCAACTGCAGGCGTAGCTGGTTCGAGGAGGTTGCGGCAGTGAGCAGAAATCCTAACGAAGCAAATTATATTAAATCGATAAACGACTGCATTATGTGGAAATGATGTGAAAACTGAAAGTACACACCCAATTACAAATGGTTGAATAGCGCTCAAAAACTGATTAAAAATAAATCGCATGTAAATAATACGAAAAAATCGTCAATATATTCATAGCCCGTAATTATTGAATCTTTATACAAATTGCATCAGATATCAACTCTTCGGCATACATCCAATTTGGTTCAAATATGAATTAATCCCTTCCCAACTCATGCATCTCTGGCGCCCCTCTGAGATTGGAAGCACCATTTTAAGACTGAAAATTAGTTCCCCTTACGCGGAGGAGCCCATAAATCTTCTGCTGTGCCCCGGGCGTTGCATTTATCGCCCCAAGCAGACACATCGTCCCAGTCCGAAAGATCCTTTGACTTTCAGCATTCAGCGGGAAACGGTCGAGGCCGCTTTAAAGGTGCATTCCAACGCTGAGGACGCTCAGGCGATCGTATTGCAATCGAAACAGCTATAGAGGATGAGAGAAAGGGCACGATTGCTCTCAAACCATCCCGTTAGAAAGGATGTTACCCGTCCAGCAGTCGGATCTTCCAGAGCCAAAATGGTGTACGCAAGGATTAATAACGTTATCTCACTCTTGTTCGTTAGGAACATAATATTTTCGATAACTCTCTCTAGAACCAAAGCGAACACTTAACGTCTGCAAACAAATCGTGTTCTGTGAATATATCTACGGCTTGCCATGTGAGATGGAAGCATGCTAGATAGCGCTTAATTGAGACACAGACCAAAAACAGTTTTATTAGAGATTTATAGTAGAAAAGAACAGATGAGAAATGCGTACGAATTGGTTAACTGGTAAAGAATTCTTAAGAATGCCTACGTACACAGAGTTAACCATCTTTTGTTATATTCGAGAATTCTGAGAGTGATGAACGGTATACCTATTGTTTAAGGAATAACTATTATATCAACGTTGGTTAGCTGGTAATAGAACGCTTCAGAATGACTGCAGACGTAAGATCAACCACTTTTCTTATATTCGAGTATTATGAGAGAGATGAACGGTAACCTATTGCTTAAGAAATAACCATTACTCTGACGGAAGATATCCGGGCCGTTGATCTTGTGGGGGATCATAATAAAGTACATATAATTAAATCCGCATTAGAAGCATATTCAACATCCTGTACACTAATATAGGTTTAATCGGCATTGACTGACTTCTGATCCTATCCTCTGACCTGTGGCAATTATTTCTTTCTTATTATTTCGATCATTCATTTGGGGTAATCTACCGTTTTTGCATGCGAGAAAGTAATTTAGCTAGATTATTGACATTAGGAAAACTCATTGAAGGAGGCGGGTGGGTTTAGAACTGGCTGAAGGAATCGCAGGGTGTTTATTTTTGTCAAATAAATAGAAAAATATTATTGTTGAGTTACTGGTACTGATTGCGCGATAGGTGTTTCAAGTTCAGGGAAGGGTACATTTTTTTTTCAAAGGTACTCTCCCTGATGCAAATAAAACTGATTATTCATCCTTGTTTTGATCTTGATCCAACATTTTTTTCTGACCCGTGATTAAACTAATTATTTATAAGATTTTCACCAACTCTTACACAATTTGGAAATAACGTCGCAAAATATACAATGTTTTAAGGGTAGTCAATTGAAATCACAGTCCTCCTCTACCGAGAAAAGCTTGGACTTCCAGACACCATGTAATTAACCTAGTGGGATGACATAACAATTAACAAATTGTTCAATAATTATCTATTTAATAAGTACTTCTCTTCAATCAAACACAAATCAAGAAAATATGTGTGTACCTCGAGAGTAGCTATAAACTCACCATGGGCACCAATTATCTGAATCGCAATCAACATGTGGCACAGGAAAGTGAATTAGTTTCTCTTTCTCTTAACCTCAGTGCCTTCACCCATCATCTAATAAATGAATCAAGTTCCTTTCAGGTGACTACGCATATTCTTATAATGTGGGTCTCCCATCAAAGCTTCGAGGAGAGAGTGCTCCAAGGGAAAATGACTTGCTCATCAAAGCTAACGTCCGTCCATCTTCGTTTGAATGTTAAATAAATTTTGCTCTCTATTCCTCCTTTCCCTGATGTTTCTCTGAAATTCGATTGCCATTCGTTTATTCGAATTAACTCCTATGGGCATGGCATCCTGGAGGTCGACTAATGACCAAAAGGCTTCCTAGTAGTTCTCACGATACTTATCGCACCTAACTACATGTTTAATATATCTATGTGAAACACGTATCTATCCCTAAAACTATTCGATTACACATATTCGTATAAGGATAAAATTTTAGTAATTAATAGCATATTTTGAATCTCACGTATACGACACATAAACATGAGTTCAGGCAACGAGGTACATTATTTGGAAACCAACAGAATATACGAATCGTACATGCAGCCCTTCTGCTCCGAGAAACAGCGCATTATACCTATTTGGGCAGAAGAGATCAAGATTCAAGAAGACCAGATCAAACTATTTGTGTGTGCCGACCAATACGAATTGGATGTCAAATTTATATTTTTTAACCTTCACCGCGCAGCCTTCAGCACCGAATTTCATTGCAATGAGAAAAAATATAGATTTCACACCTGCGTTTAGGAGTAAAATTTGAAGGAGACAACTGGAAAGGGGAAAATAGTAATTTTATAAATGTGAAATATCGTTTGACTGGTGTTTTCTGATGAAAACTGTGTTCAAACATTTGCATCGATCCAACTCTAGAAAAACTACACAACAGGCATACAGTCTTAATAAGGTAAGGCGAGGGAAAATACAGAGAGATTATATGCAGAGATCGAAAACCGTCCAAATATCTTTCAAGCATTATACGCGAAATATACGCAGGTGCGGGTAGAGCTCACCCAGCACTAAGCCCAACGACATTCACACGTAAGGGTTGGGTGGCCAGTTCCTTTCCCTGTACCTATCACCTGTGATCACCCAGTATGACCTGACACCCGAAAAATTGTACACATTTTGGGTGAAGCTGAGGGTGCCCAGAGGCTTCACCCGGAATCGAACCCAGGCCTTCCAGGTAGCCCAGCGCTCTACCCACTAGACTACCGCGTTCAAACCGCAAAAATATATGTATATGAAATACATGAATTATGTTTCGTATTTTATACTTCATACATTTAAACAAAATGGGTTCTTTACGCCCGCTCCAGAACCCTCGCCGTACCATATTCATACACAGATTCGTCTCACAAGGCTCCACGAGGGTGTGTGCCTTGCAGGATTGTAGAACATTATATGCACATGATATCCATATTCTAGGTTTATAAATTTGCTGGAAAACCACACATGAGAAAGTAACTTAATTCCACAATATTAAATTTCGCACGAACGCAGAGCTAAGCACCAAGGGTGAGGTGAGGTTGAGCTTCAGTCATTAAAAACCTCAAAATTTGCTTAAATTCCCAATTATTCCTGGTATTTTTAAGAATAAATTTGATGAACCAAATTTTTCCGTAATAATCTGAAGCAGTCAATTCTCAGCGGTGGTTTTATGTAGTATAAATTTGATAGAAAAAGAGAAAAAAAGTCTCACTTCATAAAAACTTTCGAAAATGTAAATTATTATTGGATCATTAAATTTCCGGCATGGCTGAGTAACTGAGGGGAGCTCTTCGAGAGGCAAACACAGCAGGAAAAAACGTCAAATAATTATTGCAAAATCCTTTATTTCATATAATACTTATTTAAGTTTTCCGTAATCGAGGATGAGAAATAATTGTACGGATGTATATTTCTTCTCAAAGGCGGTTCTAAGGATTTTCCCAAAACTTCATGTTCCATGGTTTTTGTTTTGGTTCATGGTTCAGAACAGTAGTTTTCGCGTCTTTTTCTGGGACATAGCATGCTTAATACGAAAACTGCATAACTCATATTTAAATACAGTTAATTGTGAACATTCGAGGCTTATCTTTATGCTATTACTGCTTTCGGAAACCGGAACTAAGAATGAGAAAGAAACATAGGGAAAGCATTACTCTATCAGGGTTGCTATGCTTAAGCCACGCACGATAGGAAGCATTTCATTCATGGTAATTTTACGGCAGAGATTTTGTATTCAACTTGAAATCTTAAATGTAACTATCTTATCAAAAACTTTTA
This sequence comes from Calopteryx splendens, assembly GCA_002093875.1. Classification (NCBI taxonomy): domain Eukaryota; kingdom Metazoa; phylum Arthropoda; class Insecta; order Odonata; family Calopterygidae; genus Calopteryx; species Calopteryx splendens. The sequence continues at coordinate 132,008 of LYUA01001795.1, read as the reverse complement.
AAACGGGTTAATGAACACGCTTTCAACGGGCTAGTTAAGGATGTGCTCTATCGGAAGGTGAAATTTTTAATTTTCGTGCTTAGCAATATTCACACCAAATAAATTTTGCGATTTTTCAAAATTGCCAATAACCTTCGGGTTATTATTATCGAACTTTTTGATTGATTATACTCATGCAAGCAACCATTTCGTGTTTATTATTTCTTGTTCGACCTAAGCAACCTTTGAAAAACCCTTTCCTTCAGTTCAGAATTTTCATTTTTTGGGTGCTCACTTATTTATGCGACCTTCATCTCACTTGATAATAGCTAACGGATCGAAATTTTAACGCAGAAATCAATTAAATGAAAGCATGATTTTCCTTCTCTATCATAAGATACAAATAATTTCTTAAAGATAATACCTCTGGCGTTAATCCATGGCGTTTCCGTTTTAGGTATGGTAAGGTTATACAAACCGCTGGCACCTTGAGTAATTTAAACTTCAAGAAGAGTTCTTATAGATCTAAAACGATCGAATCATTGTTTCAAGTTGGAACCCCGCCAGCGTTTCATCTTCTCAGCCCAAGTCCACATCGTAAATATCATAATCTGAGCCTCGGGCGGATGAGATGAAGCGTTGGGAGACGTTTTCCATCGATCGGGGACCCGGCTAAGGATTTATCATCTGAGTGAATCTCCTACTCGAACTCCGGTACAACGCACAACTACAACGGACGTCGACTACATTCTTGCTTAAACTTGCGCTTCCTTTGGAGCTCTTTACCGATATCGATCTCTTGAGTCTCCGAATGCTCGTGTATTTTTTATCAAGATGAATCCATGGATGAAATGTTAATTAAACTCACGATGAACAGTAGATGAACTGAAATTAAAGATGGCAGAACTTGATGGATCATTGTCACGATCGCAGCTCTAACTCGGGACATACAACATACCGAATGCATGTTCTAAGACTTATCTAAGTTTCTTTGATTTCATGCGTAAGTCAACCAGTTTTCAATCAGATATCAACAATTTTTTAATCCACAAAATAGGTATGCAAACTATTTCTAATATTCCCGAGCATCTTCAGAGGGTAACTGAAATTATATGATTTTATCAAGTTATATTCGTGTATCATAATGTTATCCTTATTGAAAAACCATATCACAGAGACATTTAAAAATCGAATCGCTAATCTAGAAAATGCGGCTTACGTTAAGGAAGAAAATAAAATTGAATATTTCCGAAGAAAATTCATAGCTGAGAAATTGTAATTGAAAAAAAAGTTATTTTCAGATTTAAAGTTAGAAATTTTATGATTCCATTTAAGTTCAAAGATTTAATTTTAATATTAAATCAAGTCTGTGTTAAATTTATCATGTTATGATACAGGTTATATAAAGACATTTTCGCTTTATCAAACCCCTAGCGTATCTTGTACTTTTAGTGATATTCAGCATAAATAATTGCATAAAACCAGGAAATCCGAAGTTATTTGGGTGAACCACTTTTCCGTCAATCTAACTGCCATTCAACTATGAAATGTATTATTTATTTGGACGCATAGCGAGATCTACCTATCTGAACAATTAATTCCCTTATGCCACGGCGATGGCCAATTGCAAGACAAGAGCCATACAAAAATTCCGGAGCTAACTATAGAAAAGGGAGATATGTTATACATTTTTTTCAGTTGATATTTCTTTCGGTTTGTTTTGTTTTTGCGAATCGTGGAAAGGACAGAGAGAGAGAGAGACCTTGAACTACCGCGGCCGTTCATCTCTCGAATACTATGACCTATTTATGACCAATCGAAGGCTTGCATGATTATATTTGATGTCATGCGATTGATATCTTTGCCTTAACTATAAATTAGCACTAAGTCCCAGAGCTAACAGAGTTTGAACGAGTCGTTTTCTAGTAGCTACGCGAGTACCTCGAGTGTTCTTTGATGGACGATTTCCACGAACAGGAAGATTTTTCTCTCCGCGTTGCTCACAATTTACGAATCGAAGTTCGGAGGACACCCGGGAAGTGCATTGCACATCCGCCCGTGGTCTCAAGCCGTTCCACCCCGCCTCTCCCTCCATTTCAGCGGTCACAGGTGGCCAGCCACCCCACTCCCGTCGCTCCCCTCGGTACATTAATTTTCAGGCAGCGTGGCTGGGCGGTTGCAACCGAGCTGTCAGACGTTTTCCCTGACGGTCGATTGCATCGCCGGAAGAGACGATAAGGGCCCGTGCCATTCATCTCCGAAGGCCGCTCTTTCTTGCGGCGACGGACGCAGTAAGGGTGTGGGTGCATTCGCTTGTGACGAATATGGCCACGGAAGCGTGGCCCAGCGGTCCTGATTGAGTTTTTAAGCAGTTCCTGACGTAATTTTCCTCACGGATGTATGCACCTCCGAAGCACCCAACTTCTTTTCTTGCATAAGTGACACAACGTCGCCTTGAATCGACTTCGCCTAACAACATTTTAGGGAAACAATCAGTAAAAAAGTAGTATTTCCTTCCTAGATTACAATTTAAATAAATATTTCATGAATTTATAGTACTTCGTTTTTAGTTCTGAGGCGTAAATTTCAGGCTACACCCCAATTTTGAATTCAAATTTTTCAAATAAAATAAGTGGAACGCTTGGGTGCGTCTATCATGTCACCACTCTCACAACGGGATGTTTATTGGCATCGCTTTTATTCAAATTTCCTTGCAAGCAACAACAAATGAAGCACTGAAATTATTAAAAATGCAAAATTTAAAAATATGAACAGCACTACTCCATGTTAGATTTTCGAATCGTAGCATTAGACATAAACATAACCGGAAATATTGAAAGCGTATAAATTAGTGCTGTTTGTCAGTTAATTGCTAATGTAAAACCAAATTAAATTGATATACTGAAATAATACACGTTCTAGTGGTTGCCTCTCTCAATGATTACAATTCTGACACGAATTTTCTTTCACTTTTTGATGACCCAAAGAAAAGAACTAGCAGAATCGTAATCAAGCTATGATATGGACGCCCAGGGACTAATGACTAGGAGTCAGAAGAAAGACATTAAGGTTAGTGTCCGTGACTCAATGAGATGACTACAAGGATGTCTGACCCCAGTAAGGCAGCCGAAATCCGCCGGGAATCAGCCGACCCCTACGGTGTCGCGTGTATCTCTGCCTTTCCTAAACCCAAACTGATCTTCTCCTAAGTA
>LYUA01001794.1:52957-66235 GCA_002093875.1 Calopteryx splendens | reverse complement strand
ATATATATATATATACATATATATATATAAAATATGGTGTGTATAAATATATATAGTAAATTTCCTGCACATAACCAATCTTAGGCGGATTTCTTCTCTTTCACGTTTAATTCCACTGAATTTCTTCTGAATGCAAGCTCTGAAAACAAAATCTTGTAAAATACTGATCTATCGGCGGTGAAAAAAGAAGTCCAAGTTATAGTATTTCGACTCCATATTAATTTAAGCAGCTGTATCAAAATAACTACATACTCAAAACTCCATGTAAATATTTAAGAACATAATAAATTATTGTCACATTTTGGAATTTTTGTATGTGCATTGATATGAACTAACATTCAGATTACGCAGTGTCACTTCAGAATGTGTGAAACACAGAAATATGCATCCGCTGTTAATTGTAGACTTTACCTTACGAATCTGGTAAATATCAAATCTAAAAACTGATTACTGCTAAGGGCAATTTTGGGAATAATTTTAAGTAACCTTTTACCTAACCTTCACTAACTAACACTAAGAACGTAATAAAATGATATATTCCTGGCCAAAAAATTAAAACAGATGTATTATATTCATGCAGAGTAGCCAAGGAAATTTCTATTTACTCTTTAGGATTCCCTAAAGATATAAACACAATGAAATGCCATTCCTGCTTCCTTCACGCCTGAAAAGGATAATGGAACCCATTTATTTTCAAAGGAATTATTTGTACGAATCGTTGCAGAAACCATTCGATTCAAACCACAACCATTCCAAATGCTCGAGGCTTCGATAATTACTTCCGATTTAATGATTCTGGAGAATAGAATGAACCTGTACGGCACAACAGTGGCTATAACAATATCTTTAGCTGCTAAACTCAATAATACCCATACATTTAATTTTCTAAAAAAATCGTGAACTCATAAAAAGACAAAAGTTGTATGGGCGTGGAAGAATTGCTAAACAACGTTTTCCCCGACGTGTTACGGCACAATTCCCTTCAATTTCTGGCCAACTGAGCTGCTCCAACAAATTGTGGGCGTCATTTTGGAAAATATCAACTTCCGGGATAGGGAGCAATTTCGGTCATTTCATTGTAATTTAAGTACTTCGGGCCAAGTCACATCTCACCGGTGATGAAACTGAAGCCAGCTTTAGGTTTTTAAGGGTGCGAACCCATAAAAAGATTGCATTTGATGTCAGAATAAACTAGAATAAAATTTCGTCCTTAAAACAAGTTAAGGAGTTGTTCATAACCCTCCCCAAAAACTTTTAAAATTTGGTGATTGTCGCATGCTTTTAGGCACTGCATACATTTTCCTATTGTTGCTTTCAAGCGTATAGGGACCAAACCATTGGGAATATGATGTCGTGAATTCATTCGAACTTAAGAAAGTAAAACGCATCGCGCAATACTTATGGGGTCTTTAAATAATCAATCAACCATAAGCAAATAGTACAACACTTGCAAAAATGTTGCGAATTTAAAATACTCCCCGTGAAGAGTCAATGGACTTAAATCGGTGATGTTGTAGCTCTATATGTCTCAGTAAGATTAAAGCAGTACACAGAAAACACCATCGAAGCATTAAACTTCACGGCGTGACAGTTGTCTTATTGGCTATGGCGTCGTGGCAATTTACATGTTTATCCCAGAATTACTGCATAGACTGGAAACATGTCTATTTCTTCCACCACGCGTCCACCTTTTCCCATGCCTATGCTTGCTTAGTGTGATAAACCTGGATAAACAATACTTAAAGCTATTATTCTCTTAGCTAGCATATCATCAGACCTTTTATTTTATTAGTTGTTTTAATTCAATATTTCAATGCTTTAATTGCTAAACTCAAAATAGCCTTACATATTTAAAACTTTTCTAAGAAAGTTTTCAAGGAGGAACTTGCGGTACCTACAGGACAATATTTTCTCCTCACAGCTGAATAAATGGCTATAGTATGAAAGATATTGAAGTTGTTGAACACACATCCCAACCAAAATTGCGATTAAAAGGAATAGTGATATATTTATACAATCAATACTTTATTGATATGATAAATGCGCGGTGTTTAAGTTATAAACAGATCAAAATTTTGTAAGCAGCCATAAGTAATCACTTCGAATGGTCAAAGTCTACAATTTGGTCAGTAAATTGAAACGAATTTTTCGCCAACAATCGATTATCGAACTCATCCTCCAAAATGTTACCTATGCTCACATAGATATGCCCTATAAATAATCTCAAACAGAAAATTATTTCATGATTTTCACTGTTTGTTCCACGACACAAAACAAACACTAGGATTCATAGGTTACGAAAAATGATGAAACATTTTCAAAACAATCATTAAAGCTAGACAGGTTTCTACGCTAGGGCGACATCATCATAAATCGTGCACATCATTATTCTAACGAATGATGTCAGTCTCATGAGGAGAACGGCAGGCAAAGTGACACTCATTGCTCAATAGACGCGTACACAACCATTCTAACGTTTTATTTTTCGCTTCAATAAACATTAAAACCGGTTAATGAAATACTTCACGGCTGGTTTATTAGCCGATTCTTTCAAGACATTTTCATAAAATTGCCAAGGAAAATGAGCATATGTCTCACATCAGTGACTCCTAGAAAAAAGATGCTTAAAAGATACCCAGTTTTTATGCGTTATTGACTTTCAAGAGGAGAATTATTAATGAACTTACTTCCAGAGTTGCAGTGAGGTGTATTTTCCCCTTATTTCTGTTTCATTGTGAACGATAGGCATTTGGAATACCATCTTAAAAACAATAATAAATTACGAATTTGTCTATCCTATATCGTTTTAATCTAGATTACAATTGCTTATGTAATGAGTAGCACATATTGATTTATAATTTCAACAACAATTGAATTTCAACACATTTTGGTCATTTTTTAAAGTGATTGATTAAGATAATTTAAGTATGCAGCATTTAATTTCAACATGGCTAAATTTTTCTAATAGTTAAAATATTTAAATTAGTGTGAGTGATCAAAACACTAACTGTGGAACTGATAATTTTATGTTACAGTTGGGTATCATGTTTTGCTATACGAATTTATTAATTACATATATTCCAGTAATTATTTTTATTCACGGAAAAGACAACTTTTTATTTAATAATTTGTCCCACCAAATGCTTAAAATCATATTCGCATCAAAATGCACACTTAGAATGAATTATTGGAGGAAAGGTTTTTAGGGAGTTTGCGTGCTAAATGGCACTCATTGCTCAAGAGACGCACGCATTCCCATTCTAAAGTTTTTAGACCGGTGGGTATCGTACCCGTCTGGTTACCCGAAGAAAGAACCCGGGAAAGGGTGTTGTGCGAACTCTAATGATTCAGACGCTGGGAAACCTGATGTCAAACCTCTTATCGCGGAATACCTTGGGCATATGAACCTCCGGAAGCGTCAGGAGAGAAAAAAATTATCTCGAATTAAATATTTTTTTGAAGCTACGCTATTGCCTCTGTATCTAATAATGTGGAGTTGTAAAATCCCCGCGTCACTGAGCATAAATAATGAGTGTTTATTATTACAATAAGCTACTTCTTGTCAATGATGAATTTCCCACTAGCATTGTTCGTAATACACCGATGAATAAGAGGCTTAAGAATATAAATACGCGTATTGATCCTGAGATCACCCGTTGTGTAACCCTTCGGTAGGGGGGACGAGGGAAATAAACAGCCTGCCCTCGATCGAAAGCGGTCATATACATCCATAGCGATGAAAGTTAGGTGCAATTAGATTCGGAACCATTACCCTCTACCGCTCTGCATTACGTGACGATGCATGATGCAGCGAAGAGAATAATATCTATATTCATGGCTTTAAAAATTCATAGAGCATTTCAATTGGATTAATTAAAATTGTAAGCTGTGCTTTAATTCACCGTAGAAGCGATAACTTTTATAAATTCCCTTATCGAATGCATGGGAATGCGTGCCACTCAATAAATTTTCGACTATTACACTTTCTTGTACTGTGCGATAATTCATATTAGCGTTTATTAGCGACGGCTTGATGAAATATGTATAACTGTCCAAAATTAATTTTATTGGATCCTTCAAACAGAATTAGTAACTGCGGAGAGCATGCAGTTTATCCATGAGAGTCGTTCGAATACAAATGCACAAAAGTATGCTATATAAAAAATACAGTTTTAAATCTAATAAATTTGAGTTTCTTTTAAGTTATACTCCATCCTTTTTAAGGGTACTCATATTATGTCACACTTTAATTTGTAAGTGAAATTTCTTCGCTATCTTATTCAATCACAAACCGGTCAAGGACTTCGCAGAGGCGTGAAATATATTTTCCCCACTGAACGGATTAGAGAAAATTATATTACTCAATAGAATATAATAGTTTTCAATTTTCTAATGCCGTACAAATTTCCTAGTACATACCTACCCACTTAAATCGTCTTGATTTGGAGTTGCTTATCTTTTGCAACTGTTCCAATAGCACACGGTTTGAAAAAGTGAAAGTGGAATAGAGAAATAGAACATTTGAGATTTCTGTTCGAACTTGCACTTAATGCACAAGTGTGAGCCATTAAGGCTCAAAAAAATGAGCATGAATTAAGAATATGAAGTTTAATAACGGGCACTAAAATGGGTTAACGATTTGAAGACGAAAACGGACCGCCGCTGGGCACAGCCCACCCACGTGAATGCAGCAGTCGCAGGGAAACGCCACAAGTGACTTCAAATACTTTTGGATCCATACCTAATTCCATCAACACTATTTCCATTTCAATACTTATCAGTTATTTACTTTGATATCAGGTATAAAGTTTCATTACTATCACTTTCTTGTACTTCCAGGTCAATAAAAAAAGTTCTCAATAGCTTACTGTTATTGCATCTTTTTTTTCCAACCCGATTCGTTTACCATAATATTTTTACCACGTACTATTCTTGTGCTTCTGCTTTACAAGTGTCAACATTCCTCATGCCTTCGTCTTTGATGACCCAGTTTCATGTTATTTTTCTGCCTTCAATGTGCCTCAGAACAATATTTATTTTCACTACGTTTCCAAACATTGACCTTCTTCACTTGAGTGGATTGTACAAAAAGAATTTTTTTTTAATTCCGAAAGTTTACCGGACTGGCGCGTCCCGACGGCTGTTACATTGAATCCGTCGGCAAAAAATATAACGGAGTTCTAACCCTTCAAGATATTAAGAAGTGCGTAGAGCATCGTATTTTATGCTACAAAGGTGTACTGAATAATTGTGATGAGTCTAGAATTTTACCTTGTTTTATTTTTTTTAAGTCTAGGTGTTCATCAAAACGAGGTACAACACTAAACTTCCTTCGTCCTAAATATCTATCAGAATCATTCAGCGAATGAAAACTGAGGAAATGAGTTTCCTTAAAAAAGGATCGGAGCATAAATTAATTGTATTATTATTCCAAATGTTCACGAGCGATCTTTTCTCGAGGCAATACCAGAGCCTCACTTTCACTTTCCTTGTTACAACTGAGAGCACCTGTTGAAAAATGTTAAAAATCTTTTTATTGACGACCAAGCTCCATCTGACCTTACGCACGACTAATCCCACTTCGGCTCCTTAACTCACAAAAATACCCACTTTCACCAGTGAGAGGATGATTGAAACCGCAGCGCTTGGAAGAGACGGGCAAGGTATCCTCCATTCCTCAGCTTCACTTTGCCAATTTACAGTGGAAAATTACGCAAATACACCATCGAAAAGGCGCATATCCATTCTTTACACTCAAGTAAAATGGAGTGCGTTAACGCTATGCTTGTTGAAAATTCCCAAAGTCCTAACGCTAGTTTTACAAGACAATGCACCACTGGAAAACCAATGGATTTATTTTCAAGTGCATTATAATTAAGACTTTCAATGATCGAACATTTGCTGGAAAATGGTTGAAGAGTTGGTCATAAGAGAGAACTAACTCCATTTAAAAAAGCCTTGAAGGAGACCAAAAACCTTATTTTAAAAACCCCATGTTTTTCTAATAGGTAATTTATTTTATAAATTTTCATATTAAAAGATCTCGATACAACAAAATTGAGTATTTTTAACATCATCACCACATAAGTCAACCCGAAGACAGGTTCAGATAGGTTAGGTTGACCTACCCTCGTACGCACACGAATTCAGAGCAGTGGCAGTTCATCTCCATGCGAATTCCCGTAATGTTCTGGTATAGAGAAAATCACACTGTTTTGAATATTTATTTGGTTTCGTTGGGTTTATTTACATGAGGAATCACCTGTTACTCTCAGGTAAGTTGCCAAACGCTACCCATCAGAGTAATATGTCACCTAAAAACCAATAACTTATATACTTCATCATTTTTGTAAACCAATTGACAAGCAAACTATCCAAATCACGAAGAAAAAACTCGAAGACCAACCGAAAAACATTAATTTCGATACTAAGGCCTAAAAGACAATTGAATCCCCCCTCCTCACCCCCCCCTCCCATCGCCTAATTTTGAAAAGTGTGGACATGGGAATGAGCCAAACGTAAGAGTTAAAAAAAATGCAATCACAGCCGCAACTCTGAAATCCGGAAACGACATTGGAGGGACAGGGAAGCATTACATACCAACCTAATGAAAGTTCAGGGCATCACAACACAAACTCATCACCTACGTGACGATGCCAAGTTAATGAAAAGAGGAGCGTGTGCTTCGGAGAGAAAACAATTGGGAAGGAAAAGGGCACGGTTGGGCGGAAGGGTGATGGTTCCCTTTTCCGTTATGAGGAACTCACGATCCGCTTCGCCGAAAACGAGAGCCTTCAGTGCAACTGCTTTGCGCCCTTCCTCGTACCAACTCCCGCCCTATTGAAGACGGGAACATGACTCCCGAGACTATGAACGGCATTTTTCGCCAACTAATAGTTTCCCGTAGTAATTAAAGAATCTTTAATTCAATTTTCAAGATAGTCGGAAGGATAAATCATAATAATAAAACCACGGAGAAATTTGGGAGACAAAAATTTGTTGAAAAAGTATTTACAGATTTCCGGAGATCGGGCAGCGTTTACGATAATCACAAGGATGTTTGTGCTGTTTCACATACGACCGTACCTGAGAAAATTAATGACATAACCAAACCATGGCGATATCAAATCCATCAGTTTGGCGTAGTTCCCATGCACATAGCTAGTTAAAATATACACTTTTCCTATGAGACATTTGTTGCCATAATTTAACCAACCCTCTGGGCTTGTAGAATTCTCCAAAAGTCTCAAAAAAACAGCTAATTAATTGTTTTAAACTTAATAATTATAAATTTTCAGCTTCGCGCATATTATTAATCGGTATATTAAATCAGTTTAAATTTAAATGCAATAAATATAGTGCATGATAACTTGCATTGCATAAAATAGTTAAGTACCACCTTCAATTGTAGAATATGTATCCCCAGATTGCTCATTAAAATACCGTTCACGAATCAACAACAAATTTTGACTAAGAATTTTCATAAAGTTTTATTAAAACTTTGAGTGTAACACGTATCAATTTAATTAATCATCGAGCACGTAAATATTAAAAAAAAATACGGTTTGCTCTTCGCCTATTGAATTTATTCAACGCCGCAAATAAAGTAAGTAATGAGAAGAATAGCAACAAGCTTATTACAAATGATCCCCGTCTTCGTTAATGTAGAATGTCACGCCTCTCGGGAAATAAGGAGATCCATCTGTGACCATTTACGATATTTTCCTCTAGGTTCACGCTAAAACTGTTTGAACTTCGCCATTCCGGTGATTTTTCAAAGTTGGCCGAAGGCGCATGTAGCGTTTCGCCATCCCTTTTTGCTGAATCTGGTTGGTGACCTGCTACCTTTCTAACGCAGGTCCCGCTCCATCCAATCGGACCCCGCTTCTTGCGTAACGGCTCCAGCTTGGAGTGAGGTCATGGTTGCCGTTTGCCGCCTGCCCGGGGCTCAGCCTACTCACAACTCCTAGCTAGAGGGAGCGCTAGATTCGGACTGCCCTTTGCGACAGCTTCAGCGGCCAAAGCTGCGGCCGAGATGCTGTTGCGCAAGTGATCGGAAGATTTTTACCCTCGATATCGTCGCTTTATGTGGAGAAATGAAGTCAGCCTACCTAAAATTTGACCTAACACAGCCTTGGAAGAAATTCCTTGGAAAGGAAAATTAAAGTACATTATTGTAATTTCAAGAATGGGGAGGATGCATTAATGGAGGGAGGATGATTCCCGCAAGCGTTATAGCTCACGTACACTGAAATTGACAATATAAAATCACCGAGATAAGAAAAACTATCAAAAATCAATCACAGTATTCAACTCGAAGGTCGGTTTGGTAGGTGAGGGTAGAGCTCACCCAGTACTAAGTACGGCGTGTGAAATTCACACATCATGGTAGGATGGCCAGTTACTATCCCTGCACCGCCTGTGATTTCCCAGGATGACCTGGTACACAGCTTGGGTGAAGCGGAGGGCGCACAGTGGCGTCACCCGGATTCAAACTCGGGCCCTCCGGTCAGTAGCCCACCGTTCAAGCCACTGGACTACCACGCCCCTTAAGAAATATTATGTTCCACTTAAAAAGATATGGAGAGAAATATCCATCATTATAAACATGATCCCTCCAAGCGATCGCTATCAAACCATGCTACGAAAAATGTATAGTTATAATGTACATATCTAAAAGCAAACCTATTAAAAACGAAAAAAAAACTCTAAAAAATCCTATTAAGAATAAGTGTTACCTAACCCTAGGTACGAAGCGAAGAATATGATGACGAAAAAATAAAAGTTCAGCCATAAAATAATTGTGGTAATTATCGTCCGTAAAAAATGCAGGAGTCGCTAACCAGCTTAAAGCGCCGTCACCTAATTGAGAGCACTCGTGTTTCCTAAGGCACTACGAATCATTCTCATTTCGTTCAGAATTAATGGAAACTGATGACAGAGACACTGTCCCCATGCTTATAATGCGAAACAAGCAGAAAATTGATGCAGGTGGACGGTATTGTTTTTTTTACTGTTAAACCACCTTCGTTGACCTTCATTTTCAAGTGATGCGTTACAATTTTCAAATTCGATTATCTCAGTACTCAGCATCACTCTGAACCAAGTTATTTCTAAACTCTTTAGTTATTAAATTAATGATAACCATGAACTCAATCCAATAAATGTTCTCAATCCAATAAATGAAATATTTTCGATGGAAAACTACCTCTTTCTTGTATAATTTAAGGCCGGAATACACTTCCCTTCAGTCCACTACTCATTACTTCAATTACTACAGTCATTCCGGCTCCACGATAATTAGACAACACCACACCTCCCTGAGTACCTGAGCGGTGACTATTGGCTAAATAATAAACATTCCACTAATAATCTCATGCGGATCAATGCACGTTACTTAATTTTAAACATAACATAATCGAACATGGCAGACCAGACCAACTAAGAAAGAAAGAATTTACAGCTGAGGTTTTATTATTCATTTGGGCTCGTTTCGATAAGAAATCCGACAGTTGTCTCACCCTCGCACTTGATGGCGGGCTTGCAGGCAGAACTGGAAAACATGAAAGAACCTGCGTTGAGAAATATACGCATGTTCTTTCGAAATTTATAATGCACGTTTGAGCGCATCTTCCTCTCCTTACCGTGGAACAAAAACGATCAGCGAAGCAGTCGCTACACTATAATTCTGCGCGTCACCTAGTTTGAAATGAGGCCACATGCACAGTGCACTATCATTACAAAGCTACATTTACGTATCCTTAAGGAACGATAATTGTTAAAAATTTCTGTAACTTAGACTAGTAGTTCAAAGTCTTTACTTAAGTCTCCCCAAATTAAGTTATGAAAACATTTTCCTACACGCGCCTTCAAAAATCCTGGGAACATCGTATTTTGTTACGACGCAATTCCAAAACTCAAAAAGTGTACATTATTTGTAGGAAATATAAATATTAAAAAGCGAAATCATTTAAAAATTAAGTATTACAGGTAAAAAACGAGTTATAATTTACGAACCTCTGCTAATCTTGAGTTTTCGATCACTTCTCTTCAACAAAATTAGAGATGAATCACTTTAGTAGATAGAGCAGCACAACACACCAAAACCTATTTAGCCACCACGAGCCAAAATTTAAGCATTATTTAATGAGAAAGGAGAAATAAGCATATAATTCATTTTGAACCATATTTTTTATTTAAAAGAGGTCGACGAATAATATCAAAATGAACAAAGGACAAAGTAAAATTTTAGGCTGAAGTAACACCATTCATTCACCGCCGAAATATACATTTGCAATTATAGGGAGCATTAAAGGATATAAGCATCGTAAATAATATAAAACTTTAGATAAAACACAGGGGTAGTGAAACAAAAAAAATACTGATGCATAAAATAATAAATATTGTATATAAAAATCAATGTGTCATAAAATTCGTAAATAATTTCGATAATTTGCAAGCTTCCGACGTCTAAACATCTACATGAGTCAATAGTGCATGCCGCCATTAGCCTATTCAGCCCCCTTGTATAGGAAATAAAACTCGAGTACACTTTCGGAAAGTTTAATGGAGTCATAAGGATCGCTTTAAGCATCGACTACACAGAATTCAGTAACAGGTAAGGGTAACCATATGAAAATATTTTATTTACTTGAAACTGGAACTGGAAACATAAAAGTGCCATATAATCGCAGTATTTTATTCTTGACTGGCTCCTTGCGGCAAAACTCGCATTCATGAGTTTATTAGAAAGTCGTGGGATGGCCAACGAAACCTTGTTTTTTTTCTCCAGCCGGGCGGCAAGGGGTTACGGAGGAGGGGAGAAAATAAGGGAAAAAAGAGAAAATTGCATGCGGACGGAAGAAAAGCAGAAAAAATGAACCGAGTGTGCAGGGAAGAGCGCCGGTTTTACCTAGGGACAGCAGGGATTGTCCTCGCTGTCCCACGCCCAGGCTGCCCCTATTGGTGTGCCTCCGAAAGAGAGGGCAGGGGGAGGAGGAGGGCGGGAGGGGGCAAAAACCTGCGCTTTTTCCGAACACCCTCTCTCTTTTCTATAAATACGCGAGCGCGGTGCAGAATCGGGGACAGTCTTCCAAGTCAGGACCCAGGGAGTTTTCCCATCGCAGGGATCGGGAGGCTGCAGAGGGAGTGTGCCACGCATACGTACACAACACATCTTTTTTTTCGAGGGGATAATTCGGTTATTTGTTCGGTGCCTCGAGCGGAAAGCCATGAGGACGCTAACGCTGCTGATGCTGCTGATCGGAGGATTCCTGTGCGGAGCGGCATTGGCTTTACCCGCCGGAAATACGTTACCGGAGAATCAGGTAGGTTTAGCAGTGCCCAATATCCACCGTCGACGGAGTCAGATTTTCATTCTCCCATAAGTGGAAGAAGAAAAAAGAGCATCTGGCAAGTGAAAGGACACTCCTTAGACAGTAATCCCCATAGAGAGGGATCCCGACAGAGTTAACTAATTAAACCGAGCATAAAAACAAGCAGCGGCGATATTATACGATAATGGCAGCCGCCGGTTTGATTGTCCTTGTGGTTAGAGTGTTCGCCGGTAAACCCCAAAGCCACGAGTATAAATTCCTCGCATGCACTGGAACCTGTTGTTTTGTGTGTGGTTTGAATTCAATTTGCGTGTAATGCAACCAAGGGCGCGAAATGACTAAGCAGTCGAAGCATAAAACACGAACGATTTTCAATGCAAACAAATATTTTCAATTCATTCGGACCCAACTATAATTTTCACGTAAAAAGTATATAACTACAGAGCCATTTTCCTCAAAGTTTTTGGTTCATTTCTAATGTAACACACTAAATTTCACTGCATGCAAAAAATAAAAAGTCTATTAACACGAGAAAAATTAATAGTTTTAATGTGGGGAATGTAAAATCTTTGCTTCTAAAAAATCCTACTCAGTGGAGTTAAATTCTTTTCGTCCTAGTTTCATACGAGTAATGCCCGGTCATATTTTGCAGATAAAACTCCAATTTCCAGAAAAAAATCCCATTTTCTGGAAAAAAGAACTACAGTTACAGAAATAATAATGGAAATATGTTATATGCGCTCCTGTGGTTCACAACACTCTCTGTCAGTTTATCTGTTGGTACTTTCACCCGTCAACATCTACACACTGCTTCCAGCTGCAGCAAAAGGCAAACACATTTCACGGGAGAAAGTTAAGCGCATATTCCCGCACCAATAAGAGTGGTAATCTTCCTTATTTGATGACTGATCAGAAATCTTGCAATAGAAAGTACCTAACAGGGCGAGCAATCAACCTTTAAAGTTCATCCAGAGGTAAATCTTCGGGAAGAACGAAAAAAAAGGATATATCCATACCTAAGGAAAGGATCTTCGTGTGAAACTAGGAAATTATGCTACGCAGCTTTCGAATGCTTGGCATCTTGCCGCGGAAGACCTCGCACGCTGCGTGTGTGTTTGTGCTTTAGTTTCTTCTTGCGCAACAAAATAAACTGCCCAGTAAGAAGTGGTTTGGCTGGATTGGATACCATTCCAGCCTTTCGCTCGGAAGGTGTATCCATCTTGCCTCATGCAAAGCACTCAAGTCATGCTAGCCTTACACGCGTCAGCGTTTTATTGATATGCCTCTCCTCAGGCATTAAAGAAATGCACCGCATTTCTTTAATCTGGCACTACAATCTATTAAACAGCTCAACTTCATTTATCATTTCCTGCAATCAATATCAAGCCTGAAAAGATAGTAGTCCACAATTCTGCAAGAATTACTAATGAAAATCGCTATTTTAGCTGGAACGAGTAAAAGTTTTATTCGAATAATTCAACTCTAAAGGTATACCTAGATACATGACCATACCATATTTTAAAACCAATCGTGGAACTAGCATACGTGAAATGTTGAAATTCATCATAAAAATAATAAGAACAATAACAAAACAATGGGGTCTTTGTTCTACGACCAATTAATGAAATATTAATGTATAGCATTAAAAACGACGGATGACGAAAACAATATATTTTCCTTTGGTACAATCATTGATCAGTTAAAACCTTAAGATTCTGCAAGATGCGGCAAGATGCCATCAGTTAAGACCTTTAAAATCAGTTAAAAGTATGGTTTACCAAATATCTGCCGAATAAAGCATAATTATTGCAATTATTACAGTGAATATTGGTGAGAACAATAACGAAGTACAAGACAATTAAAAAATACATGAAGAGCGCAAATTTTTCATTCACATGCCGTTGGGCTTAGTACTGGGTGAGCTCTACCCTCACCCACCAAA
>LYUA01001793.1:125602-147747 GCA_002093875.1 Calopteryx splendens | reverse complement strand
AGGTTCGATTCTCCAGAAAATCGCACTGTTTGGATGGAGTTGTCCAAAGCCATTACTTTTTAGACAATACAGCTTAATGTTGCCACACAATCTTCTTCAACCTTCTTATGAGAGACCATTTTCCCTCCCCCGATTTAAATTTGAACAGTTCTCCTACACTGATATTTTCCTTAGTCAAGAAGCCTTTATGCACAACTTTCAATGTTGATGCTCACCTTTGTTGACCATATTATGGATGTTGGAGTTTTTAATATTACTGTTGGCTTTCAAATCTTACTCCTTCATAGCAAACCGTCCTTAGGGTTGATTACTGTGATTTTTACTCCTTCCCAGATAGTCAACAAGCTCAATCCTTCAATTAATGCTGTTATGGTTTGTATGTTGCTAGATCATAGCATATCATGCAGAGAAGTAAAGTGAAAGGGAGGATTAATAAACCTGTGAACAATCCACGGATTTTAAGTCATGCCATTTTTAATGGATTAAAAAATTAATATTTTACACAAATATTCTATCAAGGAGAGTTTTTTATATAATCGGTCATTTTTTGTGCACCTTTTTGATAAATAACATATTCAGGCATTAGCCACCTTGAGAATTTTATATGGCCAATGAGGCAGTGTATCACACAACTCCCTCACCATCAACAGCAATAACAGCTTAATGTTGCCACACAATCTTCTTCAACCATCTTATGAGAGACCATTTTCTCCAAGATAAATTATATTACAAATTACCATTTATGCATCTGGCACTTAAGCACCTACTACAATTTATATATCCTTTTAGATTTCTTATTTGGAGTATTCCGATGGCACAAAATGAATTTAGTTAAATAAAAATTAAACTGCCAAGTTGACCATTTGTATGTTCCTTGTAAATCCATGACTACTGCACAAATCAAGAGGTATACTAGCACATTGAACATATCTTCTAGAATTACCAATATTTTCCTCTTAACATTCATGGCAGGTGCTATTGAACCCCTTGCCATGTGCCATCATGAGGGGTATTATGCTAGGTGGTGATGTGTAATTAAACTAAAACAATGCTAGAAACTTAAATCTAAGAAGCTGGAAATGGAAGAGTATCCTTCAGGGATTTTATTTCTATGCATTTATTAATTTCCAGGCTTGCAGATTCTCTCAACAAGAAGTTGGAAAAGGTGAAGGGAGACATTCACTACTTCGAATTCTTGGAGGGAGAGGTCACGAATCTGCGTGAGAACCTGACAGATTTCCACTCTGACATCCTTGGAATTCACGTGTTTGATGTAAATCAAGATAGCACTGAACAAAATTTACAAGTGAGGCCCCTTTGCATCATCAAAATGTGTTTTCATTATATTTAATGTATCAATTGCAGCATGTGACTCATAAATTACTTCATAATTTTGCAGGAGCTTTCTGACAAAGTTGACACCCTAGTTGCCAAAGCCAAACTAGTGAACACTGAGTCAAAAGAGAAATATATCTCCGCTCAGAAATTAGTCCCAACAGATATAGCACAATTGGTAGGTATCTTAGGAATTAGCCTCTTATCTCATTCCTGGATTTTACTGACATTGTTTCATTAAATGCTTTTTTGTTCACAGCTGTCTGAGCTTGAGCTATTGGCTGAGACTGTCCACACGGCAATGGATGAAAAGAAGCAAGAATTTAAGAAAGCTAGAACTGTGCGGTACGAATATGATAAGGATGTAGAAGTCATTCAAGAATGGATTCAAAAAGCTGAAAGTAAAATTCAAGATAGATCAGTGCAGCCACTGAAATTAAAGGAGTACTTACAAGTGAGTTCATGTTGTCTGGAAACACTTTAGTTCATGTTACTTGTGAGTGGATTGCCTTGAATTTAATCTGCTTGTCGTTGCCTGTGCAGGAAATTCAATCTGGCATTGGAGATATGGAAGACAAGCTGGAGCGTGCCAAGAAGAACGGATCTCTCATTTCTGAGAATTCAAATGATGAGAAGGAACAAGAACTCATCAATAAAACTATTACCACCCTCACCGAAGATTTGCAGCAAGTTAAATCATGGTTGGAGGACAAAAAGCACAAGGTTATCATTTTTGGGAAAATCATGTTTTATAATGCTTTTAATCTCTTCGTTGTGCTTGATGCAGTAAGCTGCATTTTAAAAGTTCTATCCCTTGTGGTATTGATTCAGGTCAAATGAAAAAGATAATGAATCAGTGATTATTTTATAGAGCAAACATGAGCATCTGTCAGTTTGGGATTTAGTTGTGCCTCTGTTATTGTTGTGATAAGGTTGGAGAATCAGAAAACGCCACAGAGTTAAATAGCTAAAGCACTTCTTTGTTTGACTTAAATGGGTGTCAGTGTGGATTCATTATCTGTGGTTTCTGCTATTGAAAGATATTGTATTCATGCCTTTTAATGGTCACCACTGAACATTTAATGAATATAACTTAAACAATATTATATCTTTGGTGTCGGCTAGAAAATGAGAATTATATTCATGCCTGTTAAAGGTCACAGCTGAAAATATAAACAAATGGAAAATAATGTAAATTGATAATTATTTCTTCCATTAAGGTTGGTGATTCATTGGACTCATGGGAAAGATTTATGCAGTTGTACAGAGAAATATGCACCTGGGCTGCTGAGAAAAGAAAATTTTGTGATGAACCATTGTATTTGAACAATTTAACCCTCGCTAGAAAGAAACTTCAAGATTATTCCGTAAGAACCTTATTCCCAAATGATATTACAGTTTTCCCTAGCTACTCACTTTATGATTATCTGTTCATTTCGCATACGCATTACCATACTTTTTTGTAGGTTGCTACGAAAACTGCAAAGCAAATGAGCCGAAACATTACTGACATGACAAAAGAGCTTGAGTCCATTAGGCAAGTTACCACAGTCGAGGATCTTCCCGAGAAGCTGGAGGAGGCAACTGAGTTGAAAGGTGAAATCGAGTCCCTGCTCATTGATAAGGTGAGTTTAGTTTTCTGATGTGCTAGAATTTATAATGAAGGATGATGCATATGTACCTTTAAAATAGTTATGGCGGAATCCAATGATTATGACATTGGATATGGGATATTTGTGCAAAATGTCATGGTGGCTCACATGGAAGGAGTGTGTGCGTCTACCTGTTTAGCACTTATCATGTGACTCTTTTACTCCATTGAGGACTTACCAAATCAATGTTATACAAAACTTGCGAAATATTAGCATTCCCTTCCATTAGTAGGTGAATTCTGCAATAATACCTATAAGTAGAGGGTAAGAGTTGTAAGATAATTTCGCCATGCATTATAAAGAGAAGTTCATAATAGTTTCTCAAAAGTGATAACTATTGTGTCCTCAAGAATAATCAAGAATTGCTTCCTTATTAAGCTAATTTCTTCAAGAGGATCATCATCAAAGAAAAACCAAGCATGGGATCATGCACTTAATTTGTATAATTTCTTGTATAATCATGGCATTTCAGTCTTCGAAAATGACCAGATAAATTTGCCAGAATTTTTTTGGACTGATGAAGGAAAGATGGGTCGAAATTTGTATACTGCATTCCATAGATGATTCAGAACCTTGCTCTTTGGATGCGACCTTTCCTGGAAATTATTCATGATAATTAGGTATAATTTTGGAACGCCAATGTGAAATTTATTAAAATGGGAATGCTCTTCCAAATCTTCTATTGGCATCTTAACATCTGGAGTAATTTTAATTGTCATAGCTAACGAATGTAAATTAACTGTTAAAGCCTCTCAAATAGCCTCTCTCAAGAATGTGGTAATGTGTGGATATCTCCTTTGTTGATGTCATGGGGGGCTTGGCTGTTTTTCATTGCCTCTCCAATGAATTGGGAAGTTGTAAGCAGCACGCTTTGATTAGGAATTTGGAAATTAAACTCAAGGTTTCATCGATGGTGTGTTATTACTCTTGCCAATGTACACATTTATGCCTCCCCTTACCGACGCCAACTCTCTCCCCTCTCTCTCCAACCCACTCTCCCCTCCCCGTGCCCCACCGGAGGGGGCAATGCCAGCACATTCCACCCCTACCTCCATATGGGCTGCGATCCGGTTGAGGCCTCTTGGGAATGCGACTAAGCATTCCGAGAGGGATGGAGGGGTTGGGCGGCCACTCACAAAATATGGTTTTATGGGGGCTAATACGGATGTGCTCTCTAGTTAAATTTTGTGATGTGGTTCTAAATATATATTATGCAAAAAATAATTATTGAAGGAGTTTATCAAATTCCACTTAGGTGCGAAAAATATTATATTTAGGATCACTCCACAACATTGAATTAGGGAACAAGAGAGCACATCAGCATGCATATTTGTGTATTGTGCATAGGGATCTATGAGCCATCAATTCTAGGTAATTCCTCGTACATGATTTGCATGTCTTTACTTGGACTGTGCACTCCACGTGTACACAGATGATACAATTTAACAAATACCTGTCTATGTGATATTCCATGACTCTGCTGTGCTATTTAATTTCCTAGTTCATTTTTAATATGGTTTGCTTTTTCATTGCACATGTGAAGATGAGAGATGAAGAAAAAATACTGGTTTCCACTTTTGTGTATTGATAGCAAATGTAAGCACTTAAGATCCATGGAATTTTGCTATGAATGCTCTGTAAATTTCTTTTAGAATGCCTTGATTCAAGAGCTGACGGAGGAATGGGAGCAGTTTGAAAAGAAATTGAGAGATGTCAAAGCTTTCATGGAGAAATCAAAGCAGTCTCTAGAATCACCTCAGAATAAAAAGCGCCCTTTGAGAGATCAGTTGAGCATCAGGGAAAAGATTTTATCGGAAATTGCAATTCAACGAAAGAAAATTTCAATATCTGTGGAAAAGTTACAGGTGAGTAAGGTATTGTTGATAAGAAGAAAAGTAACTTTTACCTTGAAATTCATATGCATTTGGGACTCATGATGACTTTTGTGTGCAGGTGCATTTCCGATCCATCGCAGTTGGTGAAACAAATGTGAATGAGACTGCGGATGAACTAATGACGGAACTTGACCAGCTTCAAGGCAAGGTCAAGGAGCAGAATGTGACCTTGGAGAACTGCCTGGCACAAGTAGATCAGTGTCTTCAGGTAAAGTCTTTGTTGATGCTTTTCCTCTCACTTCATTACTTTTCAGAGGTTGACCCTTTGAGATAAGTCAGGGGATTCCTGTTTAATGTAAATACATAGGTACGTACAATGAAATAGTGACTGAAAAATCATTATGTAATTTTGACCTCAATGTACGTATTCTACAAATTAAAATTCTAAAAACTCTATTTTAATCATGTTTTTAACTCTATTGTATTCCCCTAAATAAGTATATTTTATTGTATAGGGTGAAAATATTCAAGCTGACAGAACAAAGGTTTTGGTTGAGTGGTATAGCATGCTCATGTGGCAGGGAGAATTATCAGAATTGGAGTATTATTTAGAATAGCATGATATTTATTTCTGTTGTTATATTATGGGCCTAAATAATAATGAATCTTGAATTACCGTAATTTGCAGAATCAGGGAGACAATAATTTTTAGAAATTACTCCCTCCACAACTATTATGCAGATCTATTCTATGCCAGATGAGCCATCATAGTCATTTTGTCTTTGTTCATTTAGTGGATTTTTAGATTGCATTTCATATAATAGAATGAGCAAAATTAATTACTTAGTTGCATTATACAGTAGGGAACTGAATTGATATGTGTACATTTCTAAACCCAGAGCCCATAAGATTGCACAGGTAAGGGTTACAAATGGAGAGTTGAAAGAGGCAGATAGCCTTTATAGTGAAACAAGATTAAACATGCTTATTGACATACACACTGAGGAACAGATAAGAGAGTTATGGGAACGTTTGAAAGTATGACGAGCATTGAAAAAATGTGAGAAGCTAAGTCATTTAGATTTGTTGGTAATTAGTATCTAGAAAGCCCACAAGCTAAGGGATTGTAATTATAGTTGAGTGCAATAGGCGTTCCACTTCTGAGAGTGTGATGGGATTGAAATAAACTTAAAGGGAATGAAAGAATGTGATGTCATTGTGAAAATTTAGGAAGGCCAAGTTTTAAGTACATATTAGAAATGGGGTGGGCAGAACACAGAGCAGGTGAATGGATGGATGGATGGTGTTGCTGTGTGTGGAGGGCCATTGTAGGTAGGATGCGATGACCATTTGTAATGGAAGTTGGGTCAAAGGTTTTGAATTTTGAAGGGTCTCCGTGGCATAGTGAGTAAGAGAGGAACACAAGTGTGGAAGGGAAGAGCTATTGGAATTGAGGAGACTTATGGAACTGAATCTGCGAGGCTGTTGCTGGAAAGGGTTATGTTTTTTTATAATACAGTAATGTTGGAGCAGTTGTGTGTGAAAGTTAGTCGAAAGAAGATTTAGGAATCAAATTAGGACATTAATGTTGAAAGGGAATGCTTGCCATGTGTCCAGTTTAGAGTGACATCTATTAATAGACTTAAAAGAAATGGCTATGAAAAACTGTATTTAAGGAACTCCTCAAGATGAATGGTAAACTGTATATTGAAGTAATAGTTTTTCATTATTAACTGTAGAGTATTCTTTATAATATTAGCCCCTTGCATGATTTTTTTTCATGAATGTCAATTTAAAGATTGTTTTCTGCAAACAGGAAATTCAAAGCCTGCAGCAACAAATAGCACCTGTGGAACAACAACTCAGAGTGGTCCTTTCTCCAACTTATTCTCCCAATGACAAAGAAAGAGCTATTGCAGAACAGAATGTAAGTATAGCTACTCAATGATTTCCAATTTCCATTTATTATTATATTGTATACTCTACATCCATGCACTTTTCCATGGTCAGTTATTAACCAGTGTTACCAAAAATAGTTTTCAGTTCACCAAACTTACCTGCAACTGTTACACAGTTAGCACTGTGCCTTTCTGGATCATTACATTGGAAATAGTTTTTGTTTCTGCAATTCCAAAACACAAGCAAGTGTTATGCAGTTGCTAATGTGGTGGACAATATTTGAATGTCACATGGGTGAAAATTACATCAATTGAGGAACAAAATATTATTGCCATAAGAACGTTTAATCTTGGAAACATTTTGATGAAGATATTTCAAGTTGGAAGGCTTGGTGGCTGTGTAATCATTTCATCAAGGTGTTTCCACTACACACAGTTATTATTGGTTTAATTATTTATAATTTCTGTCATCAATATTTTTATGTGTTTTTGAAAAGAAAACCTTACTTTAATTTTGTTAGTACCTCCATTTTAATGCGTTTCAGTTGTTGGGTTCCATATATTTCCATTACTGCTTCTTTTGATTGAGTTTGTTGGTCATTTTTTATCAATGTTTTTTTAAATCATTTCTTAAATTTTGATCATTTAGTTTGGTTTTCTTTGACTCTTACAAGTTTTCTTTTCACACCTGGTATCAATCAACTTCTGTAGGCCTGCCGGGAGAGAATTAAAGCTTTGCAGACCAAGATAACTGCCCGCAATGAGCGAATCAAGCTTCTTGTCCAACGTGGATCTCCTGACTCAGAGCCATTAGACTCTTAGTTAGTTGATAGGCACTCATATAGCTTTGTTGGGAGAAAAGTGACACTATGTCAATAATCTATCCTTGCGAAAGAACATCATTTCGTGTATCACACTTTGAATGAAATGAGATGCAGCCACCAGCATTGCAAAATGAAAATTCAAGCCACAAAAATAGTCAGTTGCTGAAAAAAAATATCAGTGGCTGATGAATATGATTTAAATGCCGTTTACTGAGATAGCCCCTCTTCTTTACCTGGAATGGTCACACAGGCCCTGCAACTGGACTTGGAATCCATCCGAAAGCAGATCCATCAGCTGACAGGGAGAGTCCATGAAGTAGACCCATACCTGGTGTTAAGCTCAGAGACTCTTGGACAAAATGGCCAAGGTGTGACCAGTGGAGTTCCAGAGAAAGAAGCTGTGAGCCCAACTAAAGTAATTGGGGCTGAGGGACACTCAGATGGGAGGAAGAGGCAGAAGGCACACTCCAAACTTCAACCTCGGGCCAAGAGTTCTGAAAAAGCGTCAACATTTTCAGCATCAGCTGGAGATAAACCTTCTTATGCTGACATTGCAGCGGGTCGAACGAGTCCGTGTATTTTCCAGGATCCAGTGGACATGGATGAAATTCCCAAGTTTTCATCACTCAAGGATGTGACCTTGATGCCTGAATCTGATGTTCACTCCAAAGCATCAGGCGTGGTTGAAGATACAGACACCAGTGATAAACTTACCATCGTTTCCAACATTATGGAGCTTCAAGAAGAAATTCAAAGCCAGGAGTCAACTTCCCCCATAGAGGTTTCCTCTGTCTCCAAGCCATTGGAGAAAGAGGCAAAAAGTGTAAGTGAACCTGATGAAGATAAAGATGGCCAACAACTTAGAGAATCAAAGAAGATATCAAGACGTGGAAGGTCCCCAATGAGGAGACAGCTCCAGAAGAAGTCGGGCAAAGGTCAGACGAAGACTACAGTGGCCCAATCGCATTCGCCTGAGCTGACTGAATCCACCCTGAAAACAGAAAGTTCTCCATCACCTGGAATAACGTGTGTTACTGAACAGGAAGTTAAGCAGGGTCAGACTTTGACTTCTTCAAAAGTTCTGGAAAAAGAGAATGAGGAACAGGATCAGTCATTCAATTCAATCAAAATAGTGGACAAAGAAATCACTCACTCGCCAAGTTTAGGCAGGAAACCTAACATTGAAGTTGTTTGCGTAGATGAAAATACAACAGAGAGACATTCCAAGAACAGTAGTAGCAGAAATATCAACAAAAAATCACAACAATCAGTTTCCCAAAGGCAACAGAGTACGGCAACTATGTCCGTGCCAGTTAGACGAGGAAGGTCCCCCAGCCCAATGTGGATCCCAGGCTCCGATCAGCCCTCCTACGCAGACATACTGCGTGGCAGGCAGACTTCTCAAACGAGGCAGGCAGATTCTGGATCAGAACCTGAAATGATCAGGCTGCAGACCTCTCAGAATGTCGCACCAAAAGAAATAGAAAACAAAGAAATTTATGAGCAGCAGTCATTAGATGTTAGTGGGATAGAACCAGAGATTACACAATCAGACGTTGTCACTTATGAGACTCACGCCACATCTGCAACTGAAAATATAACAGTTTTTGAGAAAGAGACAATTCCACCTGTAACAGAGTTTGTTGAAAGTGAAGAGTTGATTCCAACCAAAGATGACGTGATTGAGAGTCCAGAGAGAAATGTAACTCGAGGGTTCTCTAAGCAGCTTGAAATCAGTTCACCAGAATTTATTCCAAGTGTGGACCCAACCATGGCGTACTCCCTCACGAGTGCTGCTGAAACTGTGGCACATCATGGGGCGAGTGTCGCGCAAGTTGGTCCACCGATCATGTTTGAATTCATTCAGCCTTCACATCCCGATTTGGTTGGATTTGTTGCTTCTGGCCAACAATTGATATACTCAGGTCTAGGAACGTACACATCTTCTGATCAATATGAGGAAGAAAATCCAAATGAGTCGGGCATATACTGTGAACCTAATGAGACACCAGATAGCTATGAAACTTCCCCAGTTTGCCGTTACGTTGACGAACCGCCCAATGACATGAAACAACCTGACACTGGTGTTTCATCTTTGGTGTGTAGTGAGCAAGACTTAGAAGGTGGACTTGATAAACATGAGCCAGATGAGATAATACCAGCTTCAGTCCCGTTAGTCAATAACACTGTAACAGATTCTAGCTGTATTGTACAAAGAGATCCCTTTGATTATGATAATATCTCCATGGCCAAGGGTGATAACTTGCATGGTATGAATATAAATTCTAATTCTCCAGCTATTGAAAATGTTGTCACAGATTCCTCATTCAGTAGCATGGAAATGGTAATTGATGGTAAAGATCATGTGAGTATTTCTAAAGATGTTGAGAAATCACATCTATCGTATGCTCAAATTTTAGCTCAGGGGTTGGCTTCCAATTCAGGTCAAGCTTTGTCTGACCAAATTTATTTAAATGAGAAATCCACAATTCTCTCTTCTGTCCATGCATCTTCTCTCTCTGCAATGCAACATATGTCTTCCAAAGAAATTGGCTCTAAATCTTTATGTGTTTCAGCTGATTCAACATCTCATGGTAAAATCAATGATTTAGGTCACGAAACAATTCTAATGGATGCAAATAAGACCCAGTCAATTGAACCATCCGAATCTCCAGATTTACATACTTTGAACAGTATCCTTGATAAGTCTGCACCTATTGTCACCAAAAATAAGAAAAAATCTTCATCAAAACACCACCCGGAATTAGAAAAAGGTATACTGTTGTCACCAGCAACAGCTTTCGAAAAAGAAAAATATTTTGGTCTCGATAAGCTTCTTCCAACTTCTGCCAAGTGTGATCCTATGCAAAGTGCAGAGGCTCTGAAAGAAGAAGCTAAGAAGGCCAAGGAAAAGAGAACCATGAGGCATTCTCAAAAAGGAACTCTGAAACAGAGTATCTCAGAAGCTGATAATACCATTGATGAAATGAGAAAAACAGCAATTGCTGTCATGGAGTCCTCTAGTGATGGCAATGTTGCCACTGTGGCTGATGTCCATGCTCCAACAGAGTGTATTGATTCAGAGGGTCTCAAACCAAAGGATGAGGCCAAAACTGTGCAGTCAACAGGTGATGGAAGTATTAAAACATCACTCAAAAAGCGCCACAAAAGAAAGAAAGCTACTATCAAAGATGAGAAGGAGGATGAAATTGAAAAGGCTTTGGAGGAAATTGCAGGCATGAAACCAGCTGCCAAGGCCAAGGCAAAAGTAACTGAATCTGTTCTTACTTCCAAAGAACACCAAATAAACCAGCCAAAAAGTAAGGCACCAAGCAGTAAAACCTCCACTGTGGATGTAGTCACAAAATTACTCCCTGGGGATATGGCTAAAGAGACAAGCCATGAACCAAAGCAAGTTAGCTCCATTAATGTGGCCCCATCAAAAAAGAGGAAAGGGGGGAAGGGAGAGAAGCTCAAGGGGGGGATATTGGGGGGGGATCCACCCACAGCCTCTGAGGAAATCAGGAAAGCTGATATTTTAGTCCAAAGATCTGTCCCTAAAGGAAAAGGAGACCACAGATCCCAAGTAGGTCAGGATATATGCAAAGAAAGGGATGACTCATCAATGACCATGTTATTAAAACCAACAGTCATTCAATCAGAAATCCAGTTAATATCTCATTGTGACTCAATCGAAGGTAAACCTGAAGAGATGATGGCTGGAAAGACATCAAGTAAAGGTGAACATTCTCAATCTAGTTCACGACCAACTATGGAAACAGAAAATGTAATCAGTCAAGAAGTGAGTGGTGATTCTGTGAGCGTTATAAATGTGGAGGAGGTAAGTCAGGGCAAGGGTAAGCGAAAGAGAGGCTCACGGAAGAAGCCCCAGAGGGAAGAAGAGCGTGGGGTGGAGGAGCCAATTGAGAAGTCCCGTGGTGAGGTGGAAATGGAACCAATTAATGGGCTGGTGAAGACTGACGTCAGTAAACAAGTTACTCCAGGGGATGAGATCTCCGAAATGAAGTCACAAGTTGAGAAAACTGATTCACAAGTTTCTGTCAAAGGAAAAAGAAAAAGGAAGCCAAAGCATGGAACTTCTAAACTGGGCGATGAAAGCTCAGAAGTAGATCCAGAAAATGAAGGTGGGCTAGTGACGAGCAATGAGAAGGAAATTAAAATTCTGCCGTGTAACACAGAGGAAAATGGAGAGGAGACATCAGAGAGACTGGCTGTGGTCAAAGAAAGTACTGACACATTGACCGCCAATGCAGTACAAATAGAAGAGGATGGGAAAGCACTATATGAACTCACAAGGAATGATATGGGCCTGAAAAGTGGAGACCATAAGAGTTTAATAACTTGTGAGGAAGTTGATGTTCATGTTGAAGAGAAGAAAATTGACAGCGAGAATGGTATTTGCCAGTTAGAATTTGTGGATTCAAAAGTCATGGATGTCGTTGAAAGCACTCCAGAAGGTGGCGTGAATTTGGTTGTAAAACCTTCACAAAGTCTTCAAGAACAAAGTTTTGAAGTTATTTCAAATAAAAAAGAAATAGCAACTAATTTGATTACAGATGAGATTTCTATATCATCAGAGCAGTCTGGTATTTTTGGATCTGTGAAGCATCGACCAAAAACAGTGAGGAAAGTCCTTGGTAAAGATGCCATTACCTCAGAGAGCACAGAAATTCATGAGGAGAGAAGAGGTACTCAAATTGTAAAAGATGATGAGGGTGATCACAAGTTGGATGATCCCGACAAAACAGAGTCTGGCAGTCATCAGACTACAGTTTTATCTAAGAAGAAGAGGCATAAGACACCAAAAGTCATAGGTCAAACCCCTCCATCCTCAGAAACTGGGATTTTCACACCAAGCACACCACCAGAAAATGTACCCATGGAACAACCTAGCATAGCAATTATCCCAACAGTTGATGGTTCCTTCAATGAAGCTTTGAAGGAAACACAGGAGGTTGCACATGTCACTGAAATTCCAAATAAAGATGTTGACATTAAAACATCTGATGAGATTAGTAACCAAGCTGATTCCGAATCAAAAGATAGAAGCAAGAAGAAGAAGAGGCATAGGTCGAACAAAAGGTGCTTGAAAGATGGTAAAAGTGTTTCGGAGGGTGTTTTGGGTGGGGAAGAGTCTTCCCAGGAAGCCGAAAGTACGAGTGGGTTTCCAAGGAAGGCAAGAGAAGAGACGAAGGGCACCCAAGTGTCGCAGGAAGGGTCAGCCAAAGAGGACAAAGGGCAAGAAGAAGGTCCATTAGAGGAATCCACAGTCAGTGAAAAAGCAAGCATGAAGAAAAAACGAAAGCACAAGCCTCAAAAAAACACTTCCAAAGACAATGTTTCAGAAAATACTTTTTCCAAGATGGACCTGGGCATTCCATTGAAAGACGGTCCCTTTGAGATTATCCACTCACCGATAATTTTGTCCAAAGAAGAACTGCTTGAAGGTCCCCTCACTGAAGAACTGAGCACACCTTCTCCAAAGGCATTTGCTGACGTGGACTCGGAAAAGGATAAAGTTGGTGGGCCAGACTCCCTAAAAGAGCGGTCTAAGAAGAAGAGGAGGCATAGATCTCACAAGAGAGGAGAGGCAGGGGGAGAGCAACCCGAAGAAGCAGGAAGTGTCCGAGGGAAATTAGATGAGACATACTCATCCGAAATGTTGCCACCTTTGGAAGTTGGCCCAAGCATCGCTGCCCCCAAAGGCACTGAACCCTCTCCCGAGTCCATCTTTGCATTGGAGCCATCGGAAAAGAATGAGTCCGGTGCACAGGCACCTCAAGGTGATGGCCTTGATAAAAAATCAAAGGAAGAATCCATTACTGTGCCATCGAGTCCATTGGCAAAAGGTGGGCTAAAGAATAGGAAGAAATCAAGCAAAGGGTGCTCACAACCCGGAGTCACAATGACGAATGATGATGAACCTTCTCCTGTGTGTGAAAGAGATGAGTCATATGATTCCATTACCCAGCCCAGTGTCGCGGGTAATGAAGGCACTGTCTTGCATGGACTGGAGAAATTACTGAACTCCACCTCAAAAGTTTCACTTGAGGAACATTTGAAAGAAATTCCATCATCTGATGTTCAGTGTACTGTCCCTACGGGTGAAATCACTTCAGAATTTGAAGAGTCTTCCCCTCTGAATCTGATGCACGAAGCACCAAGCCCAATTAAGTTACCTGACACCAAAATAGAAGTAGATGATGCAAACATTAAAATGGATAGACCGGGAAGCCATGATGCTAGTGAGGCTTCAAAGAAAAAGAAAAGACAGAAGCCCCATAAGGCATCTGGTAAGCAAGAGGCAAACGTAGAGAGCCCTAGAAAAGATATACTTAAAGAAAATACCACCGTAGTAACTGATACTAAAGAATCAATCTTGCAGGACACATTAGCCCATGACATTGTAGAGGCTTTCACAGCAAAAATATCTCAGATTTCAAAGGAACATTTGGAAGAAAATGCCTCGCAACTGGAAAAGGAAGAAATTTTGGAAGTTTTTAAGGATACCATTGGATCTGAACCATCAAGCCCCAGTGTTAGAGATGAATCTAAGAAAAGGAAGAGGCAGAAGTCTCTTAAATCTTCTGGAAAACCTGAGCCTGTGATGACTAGCACAACAGACATTTTAGCTGAAGGTTCCTCAGGAATGGTGAAAGAGTCAATACAGTATTATCAAGCAGGAATGGTAGAGCCTGAAATTACAATGGAAGAGGAAAATCAAATCACCTCTATCTCTAAAGAAGTTGTGGATAAAGGTAAGCTTGAGGAAAGCTTAACCCCAGGTCAATCAAGCCCAGTTGCAAGAGGTGAATCCAAGAGGGGAAAGAGGAAATCCCAGAAATCATCTGGAAGACAGGAGTCAACGAAAGCAGTACAAAGTAATGTAAATATTGAACAAATTTCAATAAGCACTGAGGTAGCAGAAGATATGACCCCAACTGAAGGTGCAATAGGCGCCCCTATTGAAGGAACTGCCAAACTGCCAAAAGAAAGTGATGACCACCAAAAATCTGATGATCATGAAAGGGATTTGAAAGCAAAAGATGAAGACAGTCTGGAACCACAGAGTCTGAATACTTTGGAAAAGTCAAAGAAAAAGAGGAAACAAAAGCCCCAGAAAGGATCTGAAGAGAAGGCAGCTGAAGGTGATGATTCAGCTATGATTGAGGAAGAGATGGTTGTACTGCGCCCGGACAAAGTTGGTGGGCATTCCCAAAAGAATTCAAAAGATAAATCATCTGAAGTGGTGATGGCCATTGAGGATAGACACCTTTTGGAGCTTGTTGCTTCCACTCCTGGGGGTGGTGTGCAAGGAGGGAAATCCATAGAAAAACCCTCTCCACAGTTTACAGTTGACACGTTGGTTAAAGAAATCATTCCAAGTATCAAAAGTCAAATAGATGATCAATGTATTCAGGAATCAGTCACTGAAATACAAGCTGAAGAAATAGAAGACAAACCAGTCAGTTCCACATCTGAGATGGCATTACAGGAGATCATTGGTGGTGTTCATTGTGAGAGGGATATGGTGGATGTAGAAAACAAAAATGAAGGCGTGGAGACTAGTAACCCAATTTCAGGAGATAAGTCAAAGAAAAGGAAGAGGCATAGGTCTCATAAGAAATCGAGCTCCCACCCATCAGAGGTCGTTACTGAAGTGGAGAAACCTTTAGAAAGTATTGTTACTTTGAAGGCACCAGTTGAATTAAGTAAAGATCGTACGCAGGCTCCATCAATCACCAATATCAGTGGCAGTGGAATAGTCTCTCAGCTTATTGAAATAGTTAGGAAATCAGATGAAATCTGCAGTGACATCAAATCAGATGATAGTGATCTCCCCCTAATTTCTGAAATATCTTCAATAGTTGATGAAGGTTCAGCTGCTTGTTTATTGGAAGAAGTAGAAGTTCATAGTTCTGAGACTTCCATAGTTCCAGAAAGTGTTGAAGTTTCATCATATTTATTGAATGAAGTGCCGAAATTTGACTTGAATACATTAGGTGATTCAGAAAAAATGTGGCATGAAAGCTCTGTTCAGCACTCTGCTAACATAATTGGATTCTCCAATACATTACCAAAGGAAATTGAAGAAAGTTTTACTCCTAAAAGTGTTAAAGTTAAGGGCTCTGAGGTAATATTGAGTGTAATTGATAAACTGGATGCAGATATGGCATCAAATGAAAACTTAGTGAAAGATAATATTTCTTCCATCAGTCTTAATGAAAGCAGTGTTATTATGTCACCGGTAGGAATAGACTCACATGGAACCTTATTGGATGAAAGATTGGTGGTAGGAGATGAGAAGTTTTCAGACAAAGCTCTGCACCAGTCACCTACAATAATTTCAGATGAGGTGGAGAAAAATCCATTTTTTAAGGACAGTACTACAGCCCTTTATAATTTGAGCCAAGAAAATGTTTGGTTGGCCACAAGTGCTTATAGCGATGCCGAGATGAATTGGAAAATTTCAAGTTGTAAATCTGATATGAGTCCTATACCAGAAGTCAAATGCGAACCAAGTTTTGAAGTTGATGCTTTAAAGTTGCAGGCTGATGTTACACAAAAAATGTCAGAAGTCAGTGAGCAAACTGAACCAAGACCCTCTGAAGCTCTTATAGCACTAGGAAGCCACATTAATAGATCCCATTTGAAAGATATTGCATCCATTTATGATACTTATGCTTTGACTGATGCAGAGAAGTTGTATGGACAGAATAGCACAAGAGCAAGTGACAATGTTGTGCACTCAAAACCCTGTCAACTTTCCAAAGACTGTGCTGATAATAGCATTAGTTTAGCTGAGCCTGAAATTTCTAAGCCTTCTATGGCTTTGCCAGCAGCAGGTGAAGATCATATTTATGATATGTGTGACATAGAATCCGCTGAAAAAGAATTTTATGAAAATAAGTATAAGGACTTGATATCCCCTGATGATGCTGTTTCATTCAAATGTCCCAGTGATTCTGTAACTGATGACAAAGACATGGCTGGTGTCTCGAGTGATGTGAAAGAGAAACTTGAACCTAAGTTAGAAAAAATGCCAAATGCATTACCTGTCGTCAAAGAATCACTTATAGATCTTAAAATTGTGAATGAAACTGTATCTTCAGGTGATTCAATAGAATTTGTAGAATCAAATACCACACCCCCTTGCTCACAAAGGTCTGAGGCAGTAGAAATCTCCTCTGTCTCATTTAAAAGTCCAAGTGTATATGATATGATGCAAATACAAACTGCAGAAAGAGATTTTTATGAATCAATGGCGAGTTTAACTTCTCTCAGATGTGATTTTGTGGAAAATGTAACAGACTTCATCGTGGCTGACTTGCCAGGTGGGAAATCTTCACCTTACTCTGGACCAGAAGCACCCTTGAAAGATGCAAGTCCTCTCTTGGACATGGGTCTAGAAAAACTAGAAATACCACATAGTGAAAGTGTAGAAGACTTGGGTGAAGAAGGCAGTGTCAAGTTTGGAAGAATGGAAGGAGGATTCCAAATGATAGATTTGACCTCTTTTGAATCACCTAGCCCACCTGGAGATGGGCATATGTCGGTGAGTGGCAGTGAGCCCCCACAGACTCCTCTAAAGGAGCACATCTTGACTCAGGTCGAAGAGGAAACACTTTCTATCCTTCAGGATGTTGAGGACATTGTGCAAAGGAGCAATGAGCTTGTATCGAAAATGATACAGTCGACAGAATACAGTGAGGTCACGGGCTCTTCAAGATTGCCAGTGAGCAATCAAGAAATTGAGCCTCCCAAAGATGAGTCGTCACGAGAAGGAAGGCTTCAAAAGAATTTACCCCTGGATTCCTTTTGGATGAATAAATGGATGTTGGATGATGCAGAAGCTCACTGGCAGGGGCTTCTGGCCCATCATTTGTCGCCCAAGCGGCAGGAGACTAACGAGGCAAACGACGGCCCTCCGAAGGATGACGACAAAGACGACGAGAGGGGAGGGAGAGGAGGAGGAGGTGGGGGGATGGAGGGGCCCAGGGGGGGCAATGCCAGGGATTGCCAGTTGGCATCGCCAATGTCCCCTGGGAGTGGCTCCACACAGCGGCTGTGTGCACATCTGCCGGGGGGGTTAGGGAGCTGGAGGGATGACAGCACATACTTGAGCTCGTCAAACGATGCTGTCGAATATCCCTTGGACGGATTGGCAGAAGCAGAAAAACTAATTCAGCAAGTAGTGCAAGTTGGATTTGAAGAGATGGCTAAACATCCTGTACCCAGAAGTGGCGAGGATGACCTTGACATGATTAAGGTGTGAGAGAGTGACTGCTATGCTCGATATGCTGTTTTTTATTTGATTTTGAATGACTTAAAATAATACCATAGGTTCATCATCTAAAAGCATTTTTGGCTTCCACATAAAACTTGGAATTAGTGACACGTGTGGTGTGCTAATTTTTGGAAAATACTGCCTAATTTTAGTCAACATGAGAAGGGTGATAAATGGGATTTACCATTTTTTCTATATCAAAGTTCAGTCTTCTACCAATATTGAAACTAATGCTTTTAGATAGGTGTCAATGGTTGTAATTACTGGATGTTAAATTGTTCCTGGATTTGCTAAAGATTGCTGTTACATATGTATTTGTGTAGAAAGTGTTTACTCTTCCTAGCTAATTTTGTGCATGAAAGATTATTTGTATGAAGTGAGCTTTACTCATAGCTGGATACTTTTTTTCAGGATTTTTATCTTCGGATAGATTACTATGATTTTTAATCTTTTATAGTTTAAGATACCAAATTGTTTTAGAATTAGGATACAGTTTAATTAGTGGTAGGTACATTAGTTCTGTGAGGTGCCATTTTAGAAAGCCCCTGTATATTTAAAAAAAATACTCATATTTGGAGGCTGTCAACTCATTAGTTCCCCTTCCTTTGAGTGCAGTTAATTTAGCATCTGCCAAAGCAAAGTATCTTTAGTGTAACAATATTACTTTTATTTCAGTCAACGTAGATGTGCATTCATGTTCAGGACATTTATCTAGGAAAAACTAAACATTATAATTTATGATTTAAGATAAAATGCTCTGTCATATAGCTACCCTTTCAACTATGATGCACTTGCATTCAAATATGTATTAAATCATGGACTAAATTATATCTTGGGAAGTTCATTATTATTACATTTTAAGGGCTGATAACCTATTACCCAGAATTATATAAGGACAGCCTATAGTCACTAAAGAACTTTGTTAATCAGTATAAACCTTTCTGCGATTTTATTTGTTGGCTAGTTGGCTATCATTTTATTACGCAAGCAAATGAATAATAGGTAGGCATTTCCTTATGTCATTTTACTGAAAATAATTTCCAAGTTTTTCAGTTTTGTCCCTAGTAGATTTTTTTAAAGTCTTAAAGTGATAAGTTTTTCTAATGGGTACTTATCTTTACTATCACTAATTATTCCATTTATTTTCTTAATACAGTGTGATTACTCCCCATAAAAATGACTCATAAGTCACTAAACAATACTAAAAATCATACAGTAAATCTAATTTAAATAATTAAAATATGATGTTAGAACATTCAGTTGTATTTTGTTCTGTCAGATTCCATTTTCTCTCTTAGGAATGCATCCTCTGCATAAATCATTGCTTCTTTCTGTAATGATATGAGCTCGAATTTTTTCAAGTTTCATAACTGTTGATTATTTTATCGCACTTTCC
The DNA here is from genome assembly GCA_002093875.1 of Calopteryx splendens. NCBI lineage: Eukaryota > Metazoa > Arthropoda > Insecta > Odonata > Calopterygidae > Calopteryx > Calopteryx splendens. Next base: position 128,498 of record LYUA01001793.1, on the reverse strand, counting down.
TTTTGTGAGATATCTTTTATTTGAAAATCTTTTAAGGTTAATATTCCCTTACCAAATTGAGTTCCAATTACATTTCATCAGTTTATTCATTTGCAAAATGCCAAAATTTTCCTTCTGGTTCCTTGAATGATACCATAAAGGTCCCTCCGTTTGATAATTATTGTTGCTTTTTGTGCCATTAATGCCAAAGTGATCCTGATTGTTCCCTTTTTGTAGACTACCCATGTACTTACAAACTGAGTTAAAGTAGACTGCTATAAAATTATGTACTTTTTATTCTTTCTTCTTAATAACGTTCATTCATGTTTTCATGTTTTCGTTTTGGCCCATCACAACTTATGTCAAAAAGCACAGATGAACATTGGTTACAGGAGAGTTGATGTAGTCATTGCTATTACAAAACAGTTAACCATAATTTGTGAAGGGCCACCTATTGCATTGTGTACATAGAGTTGTTCCGACTATTGTAGATTCTGGTGTAAATAATCTTTATTTGGAGTGCATGTGTTATTCCTCTAATGTATGCTTATTTTTTTAACCCTCGTGATTTACACTGTGATGCTGAGCGGACGGTGGGATCACCCAACTTTTGATTTTACACTGAAAGTCTGATGTGCCTCTTGTGTGAAAGTCCTTCCATCTTTTTATGAACGGTATTTGATACATTTTATTCTATTTTAGGCATCATTATTGGTAGAAATGAGGCAACTTGATCAGTTTGCTCAAAATATGGAAACTAAGTTCACAAACATGCCAACTGATGAATTGGAGCCCATGGATGAGGAGCTAAAAGTAAGTTGCAATGCCTGATGTGGTATAGGTTAGTTGTGAAATTGAAGAAATGATTAAAAAGAACTGGTAAATAAATCTTCTGACCCCTTATAGGATTTGCTGAGGCAGCTTGTGGTGGGAGAAACCAAAGTAATCCGCTTAGAAGGATTACTTACAAGTTTGCCTCAAGATGTAGAGGTTCAAGAATTGAATGCAAGCTTGGCCAGTAATAAAGGCCACTTGAACGTTCTATTATCACAAGCAAAGATTGCTCTTACAGCTGTTAAGGTAGGGATTAGAGTCTCATACCGCTTGCTTGAAAATTCCTTCTGCTGCTTTCCTCACAAATTGAAATCAGCACACAGCTGTCTACCCCCAACCCTGTAATGAACACGTTAATGATGCAAATGCAGATACCTTAGCCAAGGAAAATTGCTCTGCTTGAAAATGTGTGCATATAAATCTGGGGGAGAACTGCATGAATGTTGTTTAATTAATTCTTCCTTTTTTGAAACTAGTAACTGCTGCTAATCATCCTTTTCTATTCCATAGCATTATCTTCAAACCCTTGTTATTTACAGCATTATTTGTTTACCCTATACTTAGACATGTACTAATTTTGCTTTAATTCTTTAATTTAAGTGGAATATGTTTACAAGTACAATACCATTTTAAACATTATTCTTTGAATTATAATAGCCATACCATTCATTTTTCAATACTGACTACAAAATTACTATTAATCTTTTCATCCGGAAATCTCGATCTCTTTATCATTGACACATATGATCTGAAACACTCATGTTCATAAGGAACCCATTGTTATCAACTGTACATGAGACTACTCGGGGAGATGTCATGTGTATGCGTTCATGGTGGCTGGCGTAACTTTGTGGAACTCCTACATGATGCGTAGGAAAGAAAATACTTGGCTATTCCACACAATTTAGTTTTGTTGCGACCGGTTTCGAATGCATAGTATCATCATCTGGCCTGGAATATTATGTATTCGAAACCGGAAAAATAAAACTATATTGTGTGGAATAGCTAAGTATTTTCTTTCCTACGCATCNNATAAAACTATATTGTGTGGAATAGCTAAGTATTTTCTTTCCTACGCATCATGGTTCACTTAAGGTTGGTTTCTTCAGTTAGGTATGGCACCAGCTGTGCTGTGTCCTTGGAATAAATAAATCTCTCATGCACATCAAAATAGAGTGGAATTAGAGGATTTTAATCAAATACACAGCATTGTGGGATAATGGGGTCATATACAACTTTTTTATTGCCTTATATGATGAAGTTTAAAAAATAGAAATATCTTTATTTTTCCCATTCTTCAATTGGTATCCTAATTTCCAAGTCATTGGCAGATGAACGTCGAAGTGATCAACGCTCTTACTGGAAGGGGTGAGCACTGTGATGGTCACTTAAGGTCATTATGTCACAGGTCACTTCCATCCGACCACCTCCTTCTGGACTATCTTTTTGTGCCAAGCCAATGGCATTGAGGAAGCCTTTACCAACTCTTGGATGGCATAAGAACTATCAATGGAGAGTCTGGCAACCTTTGCATATTTTCATTTTCTTTTTACAAGACGGAAGATGACTGCAGAATAAAAATGTTTTTCCAAAAAAAACATTTTGTGGATCTATCTGTTGAATTAATGAATAAAATGAGATTTCACATCAGAATGAACGACCCCATTATGTCCCCATCTTGCTGTCATGAACCATATTGGGAATGATTTTGGTTTGTTCGAAGTAATTTGCTTGTGGTGTAGTACTTTTAAGAGAGGTGAGAATCCTTCATTCAACTTAGAATCACTTTAGATTTTTTTCCTATTGATGCATTGTTTTAAATACTGAAATTCTTGGGGAAGCTGTAATAACATCCTCCTTTGAAGTTGATCATAATTGGGGAAGAGTAAACAGTCAAGTGAGAGTGCATACATTGTAGTGGAAACTTTCATGAAGAGGTTAACCCTTTAAGTGCCAACGTCGCCCACAGCGACCTTGGAATATTTTCGTTAAAATGCCGGTGTCGCTCTGAGCGACTCATTTTTCGAAAGTTATTAATGTAATAAAAAATTAAATGATTCATAATTTTATGCTCTACTCTATT
>LYUA01001793.1:112612-125015 GCA_002093875.1 Calopteryx splendens | reverse complement strand
TATAGGATTTTTACCTTTTTGAACTTTAAGCCAATAGCTCACACTTTTTCTTTCATATCTTGAGATGTTTGTTCTTTGATTTTCAATATTTTGGTTTTTTCATCATTTGAAACTTATATTTTGGGATCATAAGGTTACTGATAAAATCTCTATTAGCCATTTATTACTTACAATGAGAATGCATATACTTTCCTCCTCATTTTCTACTAGATGTGTTAAAATTTATTGTTTTGGAAGAAGAGCTAAATAGGTTGGTAGTATATATAGCGAGGACATAAGTTTCATCCTACTTATTGCTTGCTGATCTATCATTTCCAGAATGCACTTGTCATCCAAGAGAAGCGACTTAAAGAGATAATCAAGTATCAGAAACTTCTGACAGAGTTGGAGCTGTGGCTTCAGAAAATTAATTCATCCTTGACAGGAGATTTTGCTGGAGCAACTTCTGGGAACATCAAAAATGAAATTGATTCTCATCAGGTATTAAAATGCAGTAAATATTTGTCATTGTCTTATTATGTATACATTTTTCAATTTTGCACTTTTATTTTACTTTTCAGAAGTTACTGCACGATCTTTCAGAAAAAGAAGGTCAACTGGCGGATATAACCATTCAGTGTGAAAAGCTCCGGGAGTTTCCAGATGTAGAGAAATTGGCCTTTGAACTAAATCGACAACTATCCCCCTTGAAACCCTCTTTTAATGAGGTCAGGCATCTTATTAATGTTCGTCTTGATGGTCTTCAGGTACGAGACATATATAGTCCTCAATTCTCTCCAGGTGGCTTTGTCCAGAATATTGCTTCTTTGCAATCTGCCCTGGGTTACTGATTTCCTCTCACTCTCTCACTCGCATACCTCCAAATTATAATTTCATTTTCTTCCATTTGGATCTTCTTTATAGCGACTCTTTGTTAGCTTACCCTGGTGGCTTTTGCTTTCATTCTCATATTGCTTAGTTTGTTCTGCTATCTTCATATTCAAATCTCCTATGCTTTATTTATATTTCAATTTTGGCTTAGCATTCTTTCTAATATTTTGACTTGATCGCCTTTTTAGGATGCCCTAGTTGGCGAAAAACCCAAGAGTCCATCAAGTGAACCTCCCTTACCCGAAGAGAATAAGAAAACTACTGTTGAAACCCCTCAGTATGCCCCAACTCCATCCCCTCCTGATGTTATTGATGAGGGTTTCATTGTAATTCCTTCCCAGTTGCCTGTTGATGACACCTTTACCATGAAAAGCCTGGATGTTGGAACACAAGCTTTGGTAGCCCCTAGATCTGACATAGACCTTCCAGATGTTGATGTTACTTCCAGTCCTGTAGTAGTACCTGAGCCTACATTTACTAAAGAGGAATCAGAGAAGATCGAGGAGAAAGTGGAGGTAGTAGCTTTGGTTGGAAGGGCAAGTTTAGAGGAATCGAAAGATACTGGTCCAGAGATTCAAGAGCACATAGTTTCATCTGATCATGTAGTTCAGTCTGTGGAAGTAGAGCCTGTTCCTTGTGAGGATTTTCCAGTTAAACAAGCCAAAGAAGAAGAATCAGTAGAAACTGCCAAAGTTGGTGACCTTCCAGCCGTGACTAAAAGACAAACCTTCTCTCCTCAAGTAACCGAAAGAGATTGCCAGACCTCACCCATGCATGAAAACGTAAAGGATAATATTCAAATAATCAAGAAAGTTTCTGGTGAAGAAGAAACTATTGAAATATCGACCAAACCTGGGTATGCTGGAGAGGCTCAGATGATATCTCCTAGTGAGGCAGATGATATTGTTGTGGAAATGTCATTCGATGATGATAAATCCAATGAACCTCACTTTACCTCAGTTTCAGAGTTGAGCATTACACATACAACTCCCCACTCATTTGAAACTATAGTCTCTGATCCTGCTGAAACAACAACAAAAGTTATTGTTGATGAGGATGGTACAAAGAGGATAATTGTTAGACAGCTGCGGAAAACTATAACTACAAGGCATCAGCAGCAAATGGCAACTGTCCAGAGACTCACTACAGTCACTTCAGATTCTGGTGACATGGAACCTGAAACATCCAACACAATGGCTTTCTCACAAGTGGTTTTACAAGGGCAACAAATGAGTTCATCAGATACAGCAGATGGGCAAACTGTCACTGCAACTACTCAGTCATATAGTGGCAGAGTGACCGGTGGTGTACCAGGTGATATTCATGTGACTGAGTTTTCCACAGGACCTCAAGAAACAGTGACTTACCACACTGGTGAAGTTTTGCCATCTAATGTGCTCATCAGAGGCCAGGAGTTACTTCAGGGAGGGGATGTCATCACTTCCCCTGCAGATATTGCACCTGGACAAGCATTGGTGACAAGCTCATCACAACAGTTCCAAATGCCAGGAGATATTGACACTGCAGACTATCATACGACCACCTCCAATGTTAGAGCAGTAGTGGAGCAGGTGACGAGGAGAGTAGTTAGGCGCTCAAGGAAGATTATCCGTAAAGTAGTTATCATTGATGGGAAGGAACATGTAACTGAAGAAATAATTGAGTTACCTGAAGAAGTTGAAGTGTCCGAAGCAGGAATACCCGTGGTGAGAATAGAAATGAGTCAGACAGAGATGGGTAGTGGACATGTAGCGGAAGGTCAAACTGAGATGCAGTTGGGCACTATAGTTGGTCCTGATCAAATTTTTACCACGGATGCTCCTGAAAATCAGCAAGTTCAATCGGATACTACATTTAAGCCTCAAGCATATGGAGATGCGCAAGATTATAAAGTAATGGTGGAAGTGGAAAGTGAGGAACCAGTTTTTGAAAAAGTGAAGGATGGCAAACCAGGGAGTGAAACAAGGCATACTTGCATCACTTCTGCCATTACCACAATATCTTCAGAAGATGAGGGTTCTGATAGAAAAAGAAGACCAGAGTTGGAGCCAGAAGAGGAACTTAAGGACAGTAGTTATGAAGGAGAACCCTCAATAGAAATATGGCATGAATTAAAACAGATCCCTATAGACACTTTCAAGGAAGTGAATGTTGTAGAAATAGATACCAGTGGAGCCCTTTTGCCTGAAGAAGGAAAGACTATAGATATTGCTTGTAGACCAACAGTAGAAACAGTCAGTAGTATTGTAGAAAGCAAAACAACAATGCATGACAAACTTGTTGAACCTGAAGCTGATATCCCTATAGATGAACCCATTGCCCTAGAGAAAATTTCTTTTGAACAGTATAAGCCAGTCAGAGTTGTTCAGATGGAAGCATCTTCTCCTCATACTGAACCACCTTTTGTTAAGGTCACTGAAAAGAGCATTGAAGTACTACCATCAGATGCTGAAACTAGCGCACCAAAAATAGATACTAGTGAGGAAGATATCAGTGAAATTCAGCAGATTCCTTGGTTGAGTTACAAAGAGGTTAAGGTTGTGGAAATCCCAGCACCTACATTTTCTATGACTTCACATAAAGATACATTAGTGGAGGAAGAAGAACAACCTTCAGATACCATTCCAAAAGATACTCATTTAGAGCTTCAGAATTTCCCTGACAGTGATTATACAATGGTAAGAGTTGTAGAAGTGGTAAGCCCTGTTACTACTGTTACAGTGGAAACAAAAACAGCTGCTGCTGAAGGGGGACCGGAAGACATGCATGATCAGGAGATACTTATGAGTAAAGCAGCACCAACAGATGAAACTTCTCTAAGAGAAGTATTTACAATTGAGCACAGTCCTCAAGTAGAAGTTGAAGGCATAAGCATAACAACATCTTCTATACCAGCTACCTTGGAAAAAGATATTGATGTTCTCGAAATAGAAAATAATAGGAAATCTAATATCCCTGTAGAGATACCTGCTGAAACTTACAATGCCCCTATTGAGAGTTATCGCCTGGTAAGAGTAGTTGAAATTGATCAGCCACTGCCTTTAGAAACTGCAGAGTCACATGAAGACAGCTTGGACCCCAAAACTCAAGGTATAAAAGAAAATACTATGCCTAAGGGAGAGATGTCGTTACAGTTCATAACACAGACAGAATTTCCTGAGGAAGGGAGAATTCAATCTCCTGATATCTCCCAGACTGAGAGAATATCAATCACACATGATGATACAAGAGTTCATGATCAAATTTCTCAAACTGTTTCAATTGATCCAATTCAAAGAATAAAAATTGACATTACCACTTCAGCTAAAACTAAGCCATTGTTGTCTGAAGGTGAAAAGCAAAGGCCAGGCATTCATCCCCAGGTGTCTTCCACCATGGAAATTGAAAATGAAGAAACACATGACAGTATCAGGCCAACTGATATTACTCCTGAAGTCCATATCATAAAAAGGGATGTTAGTATAGAATTTCCACCTTCGGTCACCATCACAGAAATAAAAACAGTCCAGGAAAGCACAGTCATTGATGACCCAACTCCCAGGTCAAAAGAAAAGGAATGTCATTCAGAATCCCCAATAACCTCATCAGTGTCTTCCGTCGAGACAAAGAAGAAAGGGCATAGAAAGGGTAAACACAAGCACAGAGATAAGGCCACTTCAGTGCCAAGCACAAAAGTCATTTCAGAGGTTCACATTACTGAAAAAGAACTTGCACATTTATCAGACAAAGAACCAGTCTTGACAAATGAAGAAAAGCAAGAGCCAGTTGTTGTGTGTGATGTTAGATTAGAAGAAGGTGGTGATTTGCCATCAAGCCTGACAGAGGTTCAGGAAGAAGTCAAAATGGAGGCACTAGTCCTGGATGATGATGAAGTTGAAGTGAGTATTGAAGCAACTGAAAAAAGCCATGACACTGGGTATGATGCAGAAGACAAGACGTTCAATGAGAAGAATCTGCCTGAAGATGATGCAAAAAGAAAAAGGAAGAAAAAGAGGAGAAAAAAGTTACGAGAGAGTAGTGAAACTCCAGAGGTTTACCCATTGTCTCCCAAATACGATTCCAGTAAGTCGACCGATTTTGGCTCTTCTATCCCATTCACATCAGAAACTCCAGCAGCAGTTCCAGAATCTCCTTCGAGGAGTTTAGAAATTGAGTGTACACCTTCCCAAGGATCTGGAACGCAGATTGAGAGTTCCCATGAAAGAGTCGTAGCAGATCAGCCATTGAGCTTGGATGATACAACTGTCAGTGAGAACTTGGATTCACAGGAAGTCACATTTGAGCCCAAAAAAGCTATCCACCCTGCAAAGGATGCTAAAAATAAAAAAGGACAAAGATCTAAAAAGCCTAAAGGTAGTTCAGAGCGTGTGTCTCGGGCATCTGTAGTGAGTGATGGGGGTGCAACAGTTGAGGCATCCAAATCTGTTCAGGAAGTCCCCGAACAATCAGAAAGTGTGCTGTCAGTTGAGCCTATTAGTCCCGAGGACAACTCCGATAGAGCAGTGGAGCTGGTTTCCATTGGTTATGATGATGAACCTAAGGAGGAGCTGAGAAGCACATCAATTGTGCATGAAAGAGAGGTCCATCATGTGCCAAAGGAATCGGGTGCCAGTGACTCTTTAGAAGAGCAGCATGTGAAGCAGCAAAGGAAACAAGAGGAGCCACTGGGAGAGAGCTCACCATCCCTGGATGAGCCCATGGAAATCACTATACAAACGGTTGTATCCTTTGTCAGCCCAGAGCATAGTGAGGGTGGCACAACTGATGGAGTTGAGCAGAGTCCTTTGAACGAAGAGCTGGGCAGTGAAGCATCCCACGTGGAAGTCAATGTCCTCTCTGGAGAACCATTGGCTGAAAGTAGGCCCAAGAGGACCCACAGTAGAAAAGGAGCCAAGAGGAAAGCAAAGAATGTGCCACAAAGCTTACCTCATGGAAGCAAAGACGGTGAGGAACATTCACCAGGAGCTGAAGACAAAGACACCACCACCATCGTACAAACTATTGAATTTGAAGTACCATCTAGGATAATGGAATCTCATGAATTTAGGCAAGTGGAGGTGATAGATAAATCAAAGCCCGAATACTCTAGAGAAACAGCATCAAGGTCATTCAGTCCAGCAATGGAACCAAGGCCGGATCGTAACATTGTCACATCTCATGAGAGACGTGTTAGTTTCAAGGAGGTGCCTGCTGCAAAAGGCAAAAAGGGTGAAGGATTAAGGCAAATGGAGGGAACTGGAAGAGTGGTTCCACAGCCGGAAGGCATCCCCGTGGGTGAAAGTCCAGCCAGCTGTCCGGTCACAGTGACTCAATCAGAGGGGAATGTTGAATTCACATTGTCAGTTACTGATGATTTACACCTCCCTCAAGAAATTGTGCAAACCTCTCCTGAGGAACCAATGGTACCATCTCAAATGAAGACAACTCGTGTTGAGACAACTCATTTTCCAAGTGAAATATTTGAGACTGTATCAATCACAGATAAAGTTTCCAAATCTCCTGTGGAATCCCAGACAGCGAAGTACAAAACAACTCATTATACTCCAGAGGAAAAAACTACTGAGGCTGGATCAGTCCCAGATGAAACCTTTCAGCTCCCAGGGGAATCAACGATGGAAATAATCAGGCATCACTGGGAAATAAGTTCTCCTCACGATAGAGAAAATTTAAATATGACATCGTCTTACCATTCTTCATTTCCATGTGAATCTGAAATGGCACACTTGCCCAGGGATGAAGCCTTCGTAGAGACTATAGAAAAGCATGAAATAGTCGAAGAATTCCCTGGACTTCATAGCCATTCAGCTACATCGTATGAAGACGAGCATGAGTCATTGCCAATTGGTCCTACTAGGACTAAAATTACCATTACTAGTCACCTGCAAGAGGATTTGCCTGCAACTGTATCAACACAGCCAACCACAACATCTTTATTGGAAGAGAGAAAACACTTGCCTAGCGACAAGCAATTTTCCGAGGTAATTACTTCACATCACTTAGAGGAAGAAATTCCAGAATGTGATGCTCCAGAAGTCACCACCCCCACTGATGGGCATACATATACTATTTCAACAGGGATTTCATACAGACGTGCAATACCAACAGATAATACCTCCAGGGTACCTCCTGATTCCACTGATTCTAGGTCTATATATGAAAGAGAAGTTGAAGGAAAGGACACTGCTGATGAAGCTAAGGAGACGTATCCAACAAGTGAGAAAACCACCAAAAAGACACTGGGGGCAGTTTATTTGTCCGATCCAGATCACGGGGATTCTGCAAAAGGAGGTAAGAAGGGTAAATCGCGGAAGTCACGCAAAGACTCCCCTGATACCTCATCTCCATCTATGATACCATCAAGGTCGGAACCGAAACATCATGGAAAGCATAAAAGTGATGAAAGAAAAGTGAAATTTCCAAAGTCACATGAAGATTTCCCAGAAATTTCAATACAGAAAGCAGTTCCAACTATAGCTGAACCTATTCCTTCAACCAAAGCTGCAGGTGTTGGCCAAAAAGAAGTTTCTTCTCTTCCAGGAACATTACTCTACTCACAAGTGGTCAAGAGTTACTCCAGAGAGCCAAGCCCAGTTAAAGAGTTAATCACAGGTACAGCTGACCTCCACCTCCCGCAAGAAATTTCATCAACTTCTCCGGATGAAATTTTGGCGTCATCTCAAATGATGGTGGTTGAGACAACTCATTTTCCAAGTGCAAGATTTGAGACTGCATCAACCCCGGGTAAAGTTTCTCAATCTCCTATTGATTCTATGACAATGGAGTACAAAACAACTCAATACACTCCAGTGGAAAGAGCAACTCTTTCAAGAGTAGAAATTGAAAAGGAAGCTTCCAAACCTAATGAGAAGGAAGTGGAACTTCAAAAACAAGATGGGGATTTGTCAGAGCAGGCCATTCCTCAGGGTCAGAGTAAACTGCATGTCACTCCCAGTGAATTGGCCGAGCGACTCAATAACCTTCAAAATGTGCGCAGTCCTTCACAAATGTCTGGCCTGATACTTTATGCTACTCGCTCTCACAGTGTACCCGATGATTCCTTGCAAGTGCAGCAGCAGTTGTGTGAAAATATGGAAGACCTTGGCAAGGCCATAGAGGAGAGGGACTCGGTTATTATTGAGAACACCTACATAACAACCATTGAGGTAATTTCATACTGGCTGGAAATTATTGAACACAGGATATATTCCATCCGGCAAGTTGGTGATATTAAGGTCCAAGAAAGTGAACTGTTGGGTATTGATGAAGAAATTGAGAAGGTTGGAAAGAATTTGGGGGTGCTCGAGGACAACCTTGGGGTAATAAGCCAAATTTGTAATGAAGATGCAATTCTGCAGATTCAAAATTGTCTTTCATCTTTAAAGGATCAGGCCAAGAATGTTAGTGATACTGCGAAGGAAGATGAAGACACGACCAAGTATGGCATTAAGCAATGGGAAGAGTTTCAGAATTGCATCAACAGTTTAAGTTTGCTAATTGAGGAGTCAAGAAAACAACTTGAGGAGCTGGGTGACTCAGATAGTCCCGCCCATTACAAGCTACAGGAATTGGAGAAACTTGATGCCGTCAATCAAGGTCATCGTCATGAGCTAAAGCGTTTTATATCCATTGGCTCTAAGCTTTCCATGGAATTTCCTGGTGGAGAATTTCCCCAGGAATGCGGTCGTGCTCTAGAAGCGGTTAGGTCAATCGAGCACGGAATATTAAAGGAGAAAGAAAAAATCCTTCAGCTCCTCTCGCTCACTGACGAGTACAAGCAAACACTGGATGAGTTTGGTCAGATAATAGAGGTAGCGGACTCACTGGTCGAAGGCACCATTAATGTGAATGGACTCAATCACCTCCAGGAAGAAATGCAAAAGCATCGCAAGTTTTTTGCAAACTTGAGCCACTGCCGCCAAATTCTGGAGTCACTGGAAGGTAATCTGGATCCTGAGACGAGGAACAACCATGCAGAACTGCACAGGGAGCTCCATGGGCGTGCTGCTGGTGCCTTGGATAAAGCTGCCGGGAGAGCCCAGCAGATGGCCCTGGCTGCATCCCGGTGGACCGTCTTGGAGCAGGGAGCCAAGGAGGAGGAGGGCTGGGTGCGAGTGGCTCACCAACGCATGCCGGACCTGGCCAATGTTACGTCCTCAGACTACAATCAGTTCATATCCCTCTATCAGGTAATTCTTTTTCCCCATGCATCAACGTCTCTTCCCAGGATTTATCAATGTGATAACTAATTATTAAGGCTGTTTGAGTTGAGACATTATGTACTTAAATTTAATTTTCAGGCACTGTCATCAGATATTGTCATACATCATGCGAGGGTTATGCAGTTGATGAATATTGCCAATAAGCTCCAGGAAATATTAACCAGCACGAGTTTGGATGGTACCTACACTGAATTCACGGAAGTCATCGTCAAGTTGCAGGACAATGTCAGCTCCAACTTACACAAGCTCTTAGTATTCAAGGAGGCATGGGCGCACTTCAACATGCTATCCAGCAAACTAGAGAATTGGATTAATGAGGCTGAAATTAATCTAGCTAACATTACAACTCCTGATTTGCTTCCATTGAATGTGCGGGAATTTTGGGTAAGGAGGACAATATTCTTAGCTTTGGAAAATGTATTTATTTAAGATATGTGTTTTCCATCATTGATATCTTTACTCTGAGATTTGCATTCCTTTTAAATCCCTTGCATCATTTTAATTGGTTAATGTGATGGCTACAGTATTGTGGAATACCTATCATTTTTCATGCCTATTCAATATGATTTATAATTAAAACATGAAATAAAATTGGCCACGTTTATTATTTCAGTTAATTTCTCAGTTAAATTTTGCTCAATTGAAAAAATTATAATGATAGTGTTATATAAATGCTGGTAATGCATGAATCATGTGCATCTAAAATAATCTCAAACTATTTGATTGACAGGAATTGAAAGCTCAATTTGAAGTTTACAACTACATCCACAAAGAAGCCAACAGAAGCTTTGAGCAAGCAATGGGGATTTTGCCAGTCGCTGACAAGGCCAAGCAAAAGCAAATACATGGACAGCTGGAGGATCGTTGGAGATGCATCTCGGTGAAAATTGAGGCTGTGCAAACAAATCTTCGAAACAGTATTACTCAAGACATTCCTGCGAATGAGAAATTGATTATCTTGGAAAGAGAGCTAAGGGAGTTGAAACTGGCTATGGAAGACATGAATGGCATCATTAAGACCGAGGAGGATCTTAATCTATACGTGGAGCGGATTCAGGTTTGTTGCTTAAATTTTATGAGTGGATTGGTTAAGCAATTGATGGCCTACCTTCCCTTTCAGCTTGACTATTGTTGCTGCTCTGTTGTGTAATCTTGTGCTAAGCAGTGTTTTTCCAAAATATTTTTCTCCAGTTCCCAGGGTATTGCTTAATCCTATTTTAAGATGACTGAGCATTGTGCTGAATACAGAAGTGTTAATTCACCAGTAGCAAAAAAAACAGTACAGTAAAACAATTGAGCATATGATGCATGTAATATATAAATAACAGTAGCACCTCATTGTAGGAAAGCTCCTCTCTGGGATTTACCGAGGCAGACAGGGACAGAAGTGAATATGGAGTGGCGAGTGAATATTTTGCCTTGGGGGGCTGGCCATCGTCTCACACTTGCATCAGCTAGTCGGACTAGTAGTATCATTTATGAGCTACCATTTTCATATAGACTTTTAAAAGTATTGGTGGAACTTTATGTTGATTTATAAATACCAAAATTTATTAAACAATTACCTGGCTAAATTACTCATGAAAGCATTTTTTCCGTAAATAAGCAATGCTTATTCATTGACAAAGGGAAAATATTTTTTAAATATGCACTTGATTGGCAAGGAAATGAATGCATTATAGAATTCATATTTGGATTGAAATGCAAACGACGTAATTTGATTTTTTGTGGAAATTTAAAGTAGCTAGGCATTTTTTATGGAGATTAAAAATTGTGCATGGATAATTCATAATATAGCTTTGTGTACAAAATATTATTGGAAAGCAAAGATTGATATATGTTTATCAACATATCCTTTATTTTTTTACGCAGATGTGTTAAACATATTTTACCTGTGAGGACAAAGCCTGTATTCATGCTTCCAGTGTTGACCACATTCTTAGTGTCATCTTTGTGGTTACATGGAATAAGTGATTTGCTGATAGCTTTCGACAAGACCTTGACAAGATCTTGTCACCAATGTACCAGAATAGAGTAAAGACCTATGGAGCGCTCACTGCCTATATCAAAAGTACTCTATAAATTGACGAAGTTCTGAGCTTCCTCACCTCGGCACACCGGTATCGATGGAATCATATCTCTCGCGGATCCCTATCAGCTCTCACAGGGGCTTTGCAGGGTACTATGTAGATGTGGATCACTAACCTGTTACACTGACATAAGACTGGGGTTTGAGTAGAGCTTTCTCCATCCATCAGGTCCTCTGCAGTCAAGTGGAGGCGTTGGAAGAGGAGCTCGGGTGCCTTGGCTTCCTGCCAGCATCCGAGTCGGAGCACGTGGGTGCTCTCCTGGGCTCTGCTCGTCGGCTGGGGCTGCAGCTGCGAGAGGAGCTGGAGGCAGGGATTCACCTGCGCGAGAAGCTGCAAACCCTGCAGAGGGGCATGGCGAGAGTGAGGAGGTCCCACGAGAGGGCCGAGGGCGTCCTGCAGCAGTGCAATGAGGCTCAGACCCTTGGCGGCGAAGTGGTGGAGCAAGCGTTGAACAACTGCCAGGTGGGAAATTTGAATACTAACCATGTATCTCGTGTGGTCGGTGAAGAAATGCTCTTCATTTTATTATGTAATTTGAAACCATCACACATAAAAATTGTATTATCGTTGAATAAGAGATGAAAGTAAGATGATGTGCCTGTCCCTCGGAACTGAACGTCGATGAGTTTGCTCTTACTGCGTTAAAGTGGTTGGTGGAATTGGCCATTGCTTGGTGCAAATGATTCATCATAAAGGATAAACTAAGTTAGCATTAAATTGGTTTTGGCATATATATTGTCTACTTCTTTAAGTGTTAGTGGCCGTCATTTACAATTGTTTTAGAGGACTTGTAAATTTACTTTTAGCTTTTGAGTTACTGCCCTAGGTGGTATGTTAGAAGATGACCTCGGATATTTCATATGAATGAGCATGTTGGATTTCTCTCAGCTTGCTTTCATCTGTCAAGTAATTCTACCACTTGATAATTATCCTGACAGACCCAATTCCACTGACTACAATCACTTATTTATTGGGGTCATTTCCAGTTTAGACAATTTCTTCAGTTCCATCAGTTAAATTTAACAGTAGTTGGTTGTCAAATTGTCAAGTCATTCGTCAGAAAATTAAATCAAACAAAAGAATTAGTGAATGTGATCATCATAATTAGTTATTTATTTATAATTTGGTCAACTTATTAAGGTAGGCTTCTGATAGATACACCCTTAGAATAAACCTTTCTTCATTTCTGCATACTTCCTGCCTCCCTTCATTCCATCCAACATA
>LYUA01001791.1:177791-188245 GCA_002093875.1 Calopteryx splendens | reverse complement strand
CCCGTACCCAAAATACAACCCAGCCCTCGTCTCTCTATATTCCACCCGGCTCTGGGGTGAATATGGAGATGTTTGATAGTGAAATGTTGGGAAGTAGTGCAGCGACAATTTCGCAAGTCCTGCCCGCTAAGCGGATGGATCGCCTTAGAGCAAAGAGCGCGTATGACCCTAAGTTATCATAAGAGATAAAAACACTCAGTTTTTCTAAGATTTTTCCAATTTAACAGAAGTATCACAAAAACAATGGGGGAAATATCAATTGTGTTTATCTCTTATGATGAATCGTTTTGACCAAGTGAAGGTCGATACCACCAATTATGCCAAAGCCTTTATAGCTCGAGGGAAAAAATGTGGAGTAATCCTAGGAGCGAGGTTTTTCTCTTCTTTGTCTTTATTTCGGTCAAAGAATAGGTGGAAAATCATCGCTACTTTCTCTAAATTCGCGTCCAATTTTTTTTCTGTAAATAATGATGTTCAAGAATCAAAATGGTAAAAAAGTTGACGAAGAAGTCGTTTCTAGGGGTACCGGTCCTTTATCCGGAAGGCAAATCGCGAAGTTATTCTAAACTACTTTTATAAAAATTAGAAATTGAAATTGTTTTCCACAGTGGTTTTGGCATCACAAAATAGTAATATTTCTCTCGATATAGGATTACGTTGATCAACCGACGATTTTCCCGCACTAAAACACTCACTTCCTCAGCATGAACTTAATCACTCTATGTTGATGGCCACCCAGGTTTTGATCCCTCCCAAATGGATGTTGTGCTGTCTTAGAATGCCTGATACCTCCCATAAAATTGTGTACTGCTCATACATTCTTCGCCATATGCTTCTTGCAGCATTTTCCGAGTTTCTTTAAACTTCTTTCCCTAATTGATGCACATGCGTTGATTTCGAAAATATTCGTTTTCATTCACAACAAAATCACCAGCACATTAAACATTGCTTAACATAAAATTTTGCTGACAAATATATATACAACAACTTAGAATGATAAAATAAACGGCATATTATTTCTCAAGAATTCCTCTACGCGGAGCTTAGAATTAGAGATAGAAGTATTGAATCATTCTTGGGCATAATTGAAAGTTCGAAATTAAATTTTAATATTAACTTTCAGCCTTCTAAATTCACTTACCTGATTCTTGATTGACAGGGGGAAAATACAACTGGAAGTCCACGCAAGACGTAATATGTCATAGCTCTTCTAGACCGTCCAAAACCTAGGTGCCTTTGATAGTTAGATTAGATAAGATTGATGCTGGTGAATAATGGCAATACGAGGTGATACCCAAAGATTGCAAGAATTTGAATATTCCGTCCAAATCAGTAGCAGCACGAAATTCTCCCGAAAGATGCAACTTAATGTGCATTTGATCTGCCAGTCAGCCAGGCCGAATTTTTGTGACAGCACGTGTTTATTAGTTTTTGTTGTTTTCATCGAACACAGCGTAAATAAAGCAACAAACACTATTTGAAAAAGTAGAAATATTTATTCACATAGAAATATGACATTTTTGTGCCAGCAGAAATATAATTCTTTTTCACTTAAGCATTTTCAGGCTAGGTGTAGTGGAATCGATTGCTATACCTATAGGTATTTCCTGTATACCTACACTTTCCTCACGTCAATTTAATTGTAAAAGATGCATAAATAGTGTAACGTGGGTAGCTAAAGTTTATCCTGCTCAAGAAGGTTCCAAATCACACTTCCAGTTCATGTCAAGAAACAAAAGGATCCCCATCGCCAATCTTCCCACTATTAAGACGCAGAACGTAATACATGAACGGCCCCAGTCGATCCTTGCTTAGACCCTAATCCTCCAGTCGTCATTCATAGCTCGACTCCAATGATGCCTTCAAAATTGCACGGACTACATCTCCACTTGGACCTGCATTTACTAGGAATCCCGGAAGCCACCATTTCGGTGTGTAAAAGAGTGTAATTACGCTCCAGGAATGAAATATTTATTAGTATCATGCATAAACGCAACAATTATTGACTTTGAAAGAAATTATGCGATTAAAGTGGTGTCACTCATTGGAGATAAAAAATACTATTTTTTGTCATTAAATATTTAAGTTAAGCTAATAGAACTCTAATTTATGCGAGACGAGATGCCATTGCTCTATGTAATGCAACAAAAAATTTGCACAAAATAGGCTAAAATCAAAGCTACCTAGTCTGAATAATTTAATAACAATTGGCTAATCTAATAACAATGATTGATGAACTCCTTTGTTTCTTACGCAAAGATATACATGTAAAACATTCTCTACAGCCTAACTCTACAGATCTACAGCCTAACTCCTAAATCTTTTATTTCTAATTATGTCAAGTGTGCGACGTGAGGTTTTTAAGGAGAATGTATCGATATCTTAATGCGGAGAGAGTTCGATGAAATATGCCAATAGAACCGTCGCCGATTGCAAATCATGAACAGTAATTTTAAAGGGTTGATTTTAAGAGTATTTAGTTAATAAAATTTGAAAAAAATAATTCCAAAAACCTTGATGATTGTGGGACGTCAATCTGTTCTTTTCTGACCTTCAAACGTCCAAGTAGTTCTCCTGGAATCGTTATTTAACCAAGGACCTTGTCGCTGGTTAGGACCGACGTCTCATGGTACTTCATTCTTTCGAGGATATCCGAGGATATCGTCCTACGATGGGCATCACTGAGTTTTCCTTTTAAAGATCTTACAAAATGTTGGGTGAGAAGTCAGAGGTCTCACGCAAGTACTGAAGCTTTCGGTGACCCTAGCTCCTTGTTGGACAAGTATGTACAAGTATTTCGGCAAAAATGTGTATTCAATAATTTTAGTTTTTAAAAAAATACCGTGTATACCACTACTAGCGTATAGGTACAACAGTGTTTTTGGCCAAAATTTGGTTTGGAAAAGTTCAACTACACACGAGTGTATACTGTAATTACCGTTTGTACTCATTTATAGTTTAACCTCTTGTATAGTTCGACCTCAGTTTTTTGGCATGAAATTTGTTTTGAATATTTCGATTTATACATATATATACATTCATATATATATACGATATATCCCTCGATATTTCGATTTATACATACATATATACGTTATATCCCTCAGTTTCACCCAAACTGTGTAACATTTTCGGGTACCAGGTCATCCTGTGAAATCACTGTTGGCACAGGGAAATGAACCACAGGGATTCTGGCCCCCCTTTCCTGATGTGTGAATTTCTCACGACTTTGGGCTTAGTGCGAGTGAGCTCTACCATCATCTACCAAACCGACCTTCGGGTTGATTACTGTGATTTTTCATAACACAAGTAACCTTGTTACTGAAGCTATTGTTCCTCATTTATTCCACTCAAAGTGCCTAGATATTACCCGAAACGTGATATAAGATGATTCAAATACTAATGATCATACTTTTTTTTAAATTGGTTCCTATTACTGGCCTTCATCATTATTAACATTTACTTTAAAAATATAAAATTATTATTAAAATGCTCTCATTTCAGTTTAAATACTCTCGAGAAAAGGATTCAATCATAACTTTGAATGAACGCTGAAATCCCATGAATAAGCTCTACGTTCCATGAGTTAACTGAGACGCGGTGTTCGTTTTCATTTATTTTTTCGCTCTGACGTAATAAGGTCGTCATACCCATTTTCGGGGGAGGGGGAATTAAAACTTACAGAAGAATCAAAACGTTCATTGATTCACAATGGGGTCGTTCTTAAACGCGAAATCTTAATTTCACTCAAGAACTCCACCCGATAAATGATTTTATTAAACGATATGGTAAGATGTGAGAAGAGAGATGAGAGAGAAAGAGTGGCGATTGGATGGAAGCGGCTCGGGAACTAAGGGCTGTGAGCCATTCGGCGAAAGGGTTATACGCTCCTATGTTCAGCCACCTATAAAAATACGGGTATTTTGGTTTATTAAACTCCGTCATATCACTGGAAAAGTTGTGAACGAGCCGATTACCGCCTTTAATGCTCTCGACGCAAGTACAAGAAAATGCAGATGACGATCCCTAAACTGCGGCCCTTTATAATAGAAGCTTCCACGAGGACACACCGAAAGCCGAATCGCTGTTTGCGACCGCATTGTTCGTACCCTGCTCGACTCGACCCCACCCACCCCCCGTGAGTGCCTCTCCCCTGCCATTCTTTAAATCCCTCCGCTAAGCCCCCCCCCCTCTTTCCTCCCCTCGTCACACCCCCGCCCTTCCCCGTACCCCCGCTTCAAACGAACCCTTCTGGGTGCCGGTGGGTAGGTAGTCGTATGCATGTATGCATGCACGCACGGACGTTGTGTGTGTGCCGGGCGGGAGAAGGCGGGAGGGAAAGTGGATTTGACGCCTGAGTTATTTATCGGCGGGAAGGGAATTATTAAATCTCTCGCTCCTCGAGGGCATTTCGCATTTTGGCAATGGGGGGAGTGGGGGCGGGGTGGCCCTGCTCCTTCCGTCCCTGTGTGATTGGGTGAGGGTGGAGAGGGGAGTTATAGGGGACTTAGTCTCACGTGAGCCGGAGAATCGAGGGAATGGGGGGAGCGTACCCTAGGGCACGACAGGGTTTGCGGAAAGGAGGGAAGGCTTTGCGGAATTTGTTCCACGAGGGACTCTGGGAAGAGAGCTTCACTCCGGGGCGCACTCGTATTTTTCAGAGGGGCGTGCAACTTGTAGCATCGAAAGGGTTTAATGGGACGATTAGTGAAGGAGACGTGCGAGCGAACTTCCCGCTTCGCCGAGGATTGAAGAACTAGTGCTCAACTGCCTTGTTGGGTTGTGCAATTGTCATGGTCTATTTGGAGTGACATTTTTGAATTTAAAGAAAACCTTTGTTGTAGTTTTACTCTCAAATTTAAGTGGGAAACTGCAAACAACGGCTTTCACCATCAGTAACTTCCATGTCAGTCCTGACATGAAATAAGTTCATAAGTTATGTTCTTACATTTAATGCGAACCGGTCTTGATTAATTTTGAGGTTTCATCAAATGTATGAACCCTGCATTAGCAATCGTAAATGTACTTGCACTCTTAATTTCCATGAATAAATGAGAAAAAAGCTATGAAACTCTTACTTTAGAACAGTGCTCATGTTGGCTTTTATAAATTGACGAATAATGCAGAATGGTTGTACTCGAAATATCTATAATAAATAATGTTTTAATCCCAGCGTTTAGCCTGCTGACCATTCATAGTAAAAAGTTCATCAAACACTTTTAGATGAGTGGCATCTGTAGATAAAAATATTTATGGCCTTAGACAAGTTGAGCGATAACGTTTAAATTAGGTCGATAGAAAGAGTAAAAAAACCTGTCGAAAGAACTTAATTCGCCAACTACCTAATATTCAATTTGTGCTTAACGCACCCATTTGGCGTATTTTATTTTGGTGGTAGCACAGTGTAATAGACCTGAAAGAAGCCCACATTTACTCTGTAGCACTACCACCTCATTCAATAATAAAGGGAAGCGAGTAGGAATGTGGGAAAGAAAATGCACCGCTTTTTTAACATGCTGCTGAAAGAAGGAAGTTGGAGTCAGGTTTGGGGAAGAATGAGGAATGGGAGGCAGTACATTATTGAACGCGGAAATAACTGTTGGTAAGAAACGTCAGCGATTGATGAAGGGAGAGTTTGAGCCCATGATGGGTCTCATTTTCTTTTTGTAAATTACTTTCTACACGCTTATTTTCCCGATTTCAACTAAGCTCAGTGACCAATACGTTGGAGTTGAGTGGTGAATTTGAATTAATGACTAATGTTAAACTGAAAACGAGTTTTATTCAACTTAATTTTATGTTGGGATTAGTCTCTGTAATCTGAACGACCATGCTTTGTTAAATGGAGAATGTTCATTCAGTGATTAACTTATTTATAATGCATTTATTCATAAATATAATATGCAAAATCATTTAGTGCTATTGCATTTATAGGAAAACGAGCAAAGATAGTTTGGAAATGGTAGGAGAGGAAAGAAGACTCTTGGGAGAAATTCAAAGAAGGCAGGAGAAGTAGATGCAGGGCGTTGCTTGCTGAGTGGCGATGGATTGCTGAAGAATGTGATAGAGGGTAGAATGAATGCTGGGTAAGCGAGGTAGAGGGAGGAATTAAGAAATTAGGCAAGTTACTCGATATTCCATTTAATCCTAACACTATGAAGTTTTTATTAAAGGAGAAGGTCATTGTTTTTAAAGTCATTACAATTAATCGAAGTACAATAGCGATATTTGTATTTATAGTGGCAGAACTTTATCGAGGATACGAAGGAGGGTACCTCCGTACTCAGATATATTCTCCTACCGAAATCCTATATTACACTCTTCTTCTCTAACCAACAGTCTCTGCTGTCGCAGTGAGTAAATGTACACTCAGTAACGGAGCACGGAAAAAAGGAATTTTCTAGATTTAAGTCAAGAGTTCCGGGTATTTCCCACGCATTTTTAAGTGATATTTTTCCATTCAGTGTCCAATTAGGAAACGACTCGCATCCCTGCAATATTGACTAAGCAGGCAACTCAGAACTCCATGGGGGAGGGTAGGAAACGTAGTAATAGGGACCCAAGGGTAATTTGTCTTGGAGTGACTCAAATATTCGATTCGGAGAGTTGTCAGGAGGACTTGTTATTCTTAGGTATCCTTTAGAAATTTTGAAATGTAAAAATATTTTTAAGCCCAAAATATTCCTTCGTCTACTCCTCAAATTTCTGCATCCTTGCTTATCAAGTCTCCCATACTCTGGTATCCTAATTCCTTTCCTCCCTTAACGTAGGTTCTCCCCTCTTCATCACCATTCAACATGACATAGGTCTCTGGACATACTTTTACTGGAAGATAATTGAAAAAAACATTTCAGCATTAACTTACGTTTCTTAGTATAATAAAATATTCACATTAATTCTCGCATGCATATTATTCCCCCCGATCGTCATTAGAGGAATTTGGATCACCATATAAACGCAATTGTTACCTTATGTTCTCATGTATGCTCTTGGTTTTCGAGTCTATCTCTTAAATGACAGTTATCTTCAATTGACCGTGAAGTTATGTGCATCCGGAACTACGGTTACTGTCTTTCTATCGTATTTAATTGCATAGGTTGGTGACAAGTCAGACAACGGTTATTTTTATTTGGTATTCTACCGGTTAGGATAGGTTTATAATGGACACAAGACCTTAACCTTACAATCACTCTTGCCTTATTTTTGCATACTTTCTGCCACACCTCATTCCAAACACCATGCTCAATCTTTAACTCCCAGTACCTCGCTAATTCAACATTCTCCCCACTTTCACTGCCTTCAACAATCCATCGCCACTCAGTACGCCCTACATCCACTTTTCCTGCCTTCTTTGGTTTTCTCCCAATAGCTTTCTTTCCTCTAATGTGAGATATTTAACAACATCGATTAATAGCTTTGATGACCAAGCTTTTTTAATTAATGCAGAAATGAGTGCAGAATCGTCAATTTTTTGTTCCACGAAAAAACTAATAAATTGCTATTTAAGTGTCCTAATACCATCGACCTATCCTATCCTAACCACTTTGAAAGACTCAAAGTAAACAATATTCATCGATGATGTTTAACCCTTAAGGTTGTGAAATAAGGGCCGGACCTTTAGGACGATTTTCAAATTGACGGTCACTTCTTATATTCTTAATTATTCATGGAAAGTCCTATTTGGGCAAGTGTGGTGGAGGAAGGAAAATATTAGACATGTTGGACGGAATGAAGGGTGGTAGAAAATATTGGCAAAGGAAGAAAAGGTTATTGTAGTTTGGTTTGTTTGGATGTTAGTGTCTTGTGTATATCAGAAACATGCACTAACCAGTAGATTACCATTAAAAAGTCTTTTCTCCTAGAAGTAAAAAAATAACTAATTGTAATACTTCTTTTAGAGCATCCATCCATATAAGAAAATCATTTCTCATCACATTTTGAGCACGCATGCACAGGGAAATTTGCTTCCTTTGTATGAATGCACTTGATAATGCGTTTCAAAGAGCCTTTATGAAAGTTTTTAATAATAATTTGATTAGATATAATCCTTCGATTCATTCTATAGGGTCAAAATTCCGTCAATTGGGAGTTTAATTTAGCATCACATATGACTCTGTGACTATGTGTTAAAGCTATTACCGCTCGGTATATTTTCCTTTCTTGTAATCATTTAACGCGTTCCCGAAACTAAATACCACATCTCTCATTACCCTTTTACCTAAAGTTTTAAAGGCGATGAAAAAACCACCGTTTGACGGAAATTCAGCAAAAACTACCCCTGTTCAATTAATTTTAGTTAAAAGGTCGATTTACTTCGTCGATCCTTTGCATTTAATTGATGGTAACTTTCTTGCTATTGGCAGTTTTGGGGTGAGAAGATGCAATTGTCGGTGTAAACCTGGTGAAATTTGGCCAATCGCCCGGAATGTGGCCTCCGCACCAGTAATGCTTAGGCTCTGAATATGCATGATAGCTAAACTGGAGTTTCATGCAAATCAGAATTGCATTGGCATAACATTTAAGCTAACTATTAAATATTCGCATGTGACCAATTGAACTCGATAAGGAATGTAAGCTTTCTTCCTTGCAGGGAATTTATTTCAAAACAACTATGCATTCCAATTCCGGATTACAGTTAGGTAATACGATTTATACTACGCATTACGGATTTAAGCGGAACATAAAATGACAGTGCAAATATAATTTCATTGTCTTTTATAGCTATATAAATTATAATGTATATTGCACTGTTAATCTTATGAATTATGCATCAGCTTGAAACATGTTCGTAAACCCGTGCGTGACTGAATCGCGCTCAGTGTATAATTTCTTGTGTTGATATTTTCACTTTTGCCTTTTCCCATAAGTTTTTCAAGAAAGGCTTATTAATTTCATCTTGTTTTAAAACCACAGTGTCAGTGAAGAACGATATTTTTATACTTTTATATTAGGAAATATTCTGCCTTGAAGCATACTAAATACTGACTTACACTGCAAAATTTTATAATAATACGACCAAAAGTTGCATAATTAATATCCAATTTTGAAATAATTCGGAACAATTTTGAATTGTGCTTTTTCAATATTGCTGGGTTCCAAAGAATGTCATAACCAATTCACAAGTTAATCTGTTTAGAGATGTTTATTCTATGATTATTTTAAATCAAATGACTAAAGCCATTTATTCATTCCTAAACGTTTTAATGAGTATAACGGAAACGACGAAATATTTTAATGTGAAAGATAAAAATAGTATAAGGTCTACCATCTGAATCAAGGGGTAAAGATACAAAAAAATATCTGATTCGAAGATTAACTTTGTCACCGGTTTTGGTATTCACGGAGGAGTTACGGTATTCACCTAGATGGCCACAAATTTAGATCCTCGCCGGATTTAACTAATTAGAAGGTACAGGAACTACTGTCTTGCCATCAACCCTTTAAGTATGCTTCAATCTGTCTACTGAAATCCAGCCATTTACTTAATGATTGTTACAGCTATTTGATTATGATTTCTCCTGAGAGTAAGAAGTAAGATCGGGGTTTTGAGAAAAACCTCTAACCGGGTTGCATTTCTTAAAGCTACAAATCAATATAAAAATCACTTTAAATCAATTTTAAAAGTAATATAGACATTTTAATCATCATAGCCCTTAAAATTTAAATGTAACTGTGATCCGAATACATTTTTGCCATGGTAGGCAATGTGTGAGCAAACTATGAGAGCTAATTTAGTTGTTTGTAGCTTAGAGAAATATATCCCTGGTATCTCTGAGTTGTAACAAATGGAGGCGACAATGTTGATCAGCGAAACCGACCTTAATTTACTTAATCCCCTTGAAATGAATCCTGGTGGAATGATTTTTTTAATACGTGCGTCGCAAATTAACTAGTGGGATTTTAAAATAATTATTTTAACGGTTACTCAATGACTGGTGTCCTGTGGCTATTGGATCCATTCGGCTAACTAAGCGGTGGTCGTGAGCGTACGGAGAATTGTGAAAATCCATGAGAGATGATGGAATCAGGTGGAGGATCAGACATTTAAATTGGAATCCGAACATATCTCTCATGATCCTCTTCATGCCCACTACACTGTCACTCGTATCCAACTCTTTGAAAAATGTTCAAAAACGGCCGCAGTCACATTCTCCCGTCACACAGTAAAATATTTTATTGCGATGCAGATGTAAATTTATGTAGCGCTCTACTTTTCTGACACGATGACTAGTTCGTGTTAGTATATTTTTCGAATCCGTCATAATGTGTATAATAGGTGCATTCGTACATACGCATTCTCATAGAAAAACTATATTCTCTATTTTTTTCAAATTTCAGGAGACACCGAATCGAGAATATGCCTACTTATACTTCACAGACCCATTATGTGATGATCTCTATAATACTATAAATTCAAAATATGCATTTTTTGGAAATGAGCATCATCACGAATG
>LYUA01001789.1:257109-267357 GCA_002093875.1 Calopteryx splendens | reverse complement strand
CCTGATGATGATGTATCACATCGAAACCTAGGTCGTTCTTTTAAATAAAACAACTGTGAAAAATTGCACTTTTTAATCCTTCGTAATGTTCAAATGTCACTCCGTCTCACCTGGGTCTTCGGAATTCATATGAAGCAGTTTTGTTAAAGCCGTGGAAAGTTAAATAATCTGTAAATATTAGGTACCATTCCGGGCAAGGTAGAAGAATATTTTGAATTCGTGATGACGCCTTGAAATTCTTGGATTTTTGTTTTGAGGAAGCCTTCAGAAATACGTGATTGATGTGAGTAATTCGAATCGATGCGTCATTGCGTTCCTTTGGCGGCTTGGTCGCGCAGTGAATCAAGATCTTTGCCACAGATATTATGGTCCTGGAGGAGTGTGCATCCAGTTGATGCCCCTGGGTATTTCCTAAAAAAAATCCATACGTTGTCTCTTTCTGGACTCCAGAACCTCGAGCGAAACAACAGGTGGCACAAGAAAAGGAACTTCCGCCGCCCTATTTGCGAATTGTGTGCACCACAAAACCATAAAAATAAGCGAAGTGTGAGGTCTAGGAAATCTCCTGTATTTATACCAACCTTCAGCATCCATTACTGCTACCAACCTTTAACATCCTTATGGAATAATGTCTTTGTATTTTCCCCCTAGAAATTTCAGATAGGTATCAAGGGGTCAAGTTATCTGAAGATGACGCCTAATCGTTGAAACCTGTCGTACATAATGAATTATCTAGAGAGAAAACACCAAGTGTTATTATTTCATAATCATGAATTTCCACATAGTTCATCCAAAAAAACCCTCGAAATCTATACTTTTACATCCTTTACTGCAGTTATTCCTCTGCGACCTTATTACTCTCCACACCCCTTGCAGTCCCATAATGCTCACCATTATGTGTCTTATATGCTGATTGGTGCGATCTTATGCTGCCCGAATACCTCCACAGTGTAAATAGGTACGTCGGTTTCGTGATGTGTGAATAGAGTAGCTAGGAACAGCACAAACGGAACGTATGCCACACCATTGATCAATGTGTATATACTCTTTATCGATAATGAGTTTTGTCGTGATCATTGGATACCTGCAAGTGGGGGCGTTAACCAACTGAATAAACTAATGTTCACATTCATATTGTGGTAGCTATAAAAGTCTAGGAGGGAAGGCAATTGAGTGTCACATTTACACTTTTGCATGTCACCTCTATTAATATTTTCATCTGTAGGTAAACTATACTTTTGGAAATGCTTTAAAAGTTGGAGCTATAGGAATTCTGTAATTAAAATTCAATAAAATAAATGAATACTAATAAGGTGTATGCATGCTTTGAAGTTATTTCTCTGGACATTAATAATATCTGATGAATGGATGTCAGTACTTGAGAAAGGAATGTTTTTTTAACTGAACTAAAACAAACTCCTGGTAGTATTTGGATGTAATCATAAATAGGTGCCTGCATATAATATAAGATAATGAAGTGATGAAAGAAAATATTCAATAAATATTTTTCTCTCGTCCAGGAGATTTTTACCTTTACAATATTCAAATTTCCTATTTAGATTATTCTAAAGGAGTGTGTTTCTACCAAATACATGACTCTCTTGATTGGTTAAAAGTAAAATAAAACCTACCTACCATGCATAATTTTAACATACCTGTAGTTATGGCATTATAAATAAAGTGAAGAATTATTTCTAAAAGTACTACCGTGGTGATATTTATTGAAGAGCATTTTTTATGAGATGTCATTTAAAGGGAAGGTATTACAATTGTCACGAAAAAAGTCATCTATGTATCAATATTTTTATCCCTAAACAATATTTTAATAAGTCTGTGCCTATATAAATATTCCTTTTATTAAGGGTTAACTGATCTGATTTTACCCATTTATGTGGTGTGCAGCGATATTGAGTAAAACAATAAAGGAAAAAAATGAATGTTACTCAAATCGAGTGAAAAAAACCTTTACCTTTTGCTTTATTTGGTTCAAGTTGCGATTCTCGTGTTCCGGAGAGATTAATTTTTATTCTGGAATATTTCATTTCCATCGCTTTATTCATTTTACTTTTTTTCCAGTCGGAGTAGGGATTCCGCGGTGGAAACTGGTCGCGTTTATTTATTCGTATAAACAATTAGAGTTATCTAGAAAATGAGATAATATGGAAGAAAACCCGGCGTCAAACAATGCCCATTGTCCACTAGTGAAGAAGGAATCTCAGTTTTCACTCCTTCTCCGTGAAATATGTAATATCTCTAGTCATAATCTTTTCAAAGAGGGTTGTAGGAATTTTCCTTCTGAACTGTTAACTGACTGTAGCGGGATATTTTAATATAATCAAGGATGAAGTTCATTAAAAATCATCATTTCATATGAAGTTAGAGGTTTAAAAATCTTACACACACACTAAACCAGGAAAGTGAAAATCGGAATACAAAAAACTTGGCTTAACACATGTTTATGCATTGGTTGTGAAGTATGAAGTCATATCTTCAAATTATACGGTATGGTATCGTGTGTCCTTAAACAATATTATGCACTTAAATTTAAAAATTATTTTGTTAAATTTTAATGACTGATATTATTTCTGTTAAGATGTTCAGAAATGTTTCAAATAATAATAAAAAAAATTATAATGTCTTCTGATCATTTTGTTTGAGAAGTATCGTCAAGTATTAGTAGTATTACACTTTATTACATTTACGCTATGTGCCAACGGCCATGGAAATACTTTGTACCTATATGGCAATAAAGTGCTTTCCCTTGCGTAATGATGAAGGTTATGATTTGGGACCCAGCCTAAAAAAATAAAAAAAAATAATGTTCAGTATGTTCAAACTCCTATGCAATTTCATTAAAAAGGTTTATCGTAATTTTTGAGTGTTTTACCTGTAGTTGAAATTTGGTGGAAAAGTTTTACGAAAATGTCTGTTGGCGCTAGTTCCACTTACCTACAGGTGTTTATTTCCAATATCTATATTTTTATTTTCGTACCTGTTATTTTTGTGTACTGCATTTTCTCAGGATCAACAAATAAATTTGGTGTAGGTGCTGTATTTTTTTCTGCATACGTTCAGTCAACTTATTGACCGGCCACAGGATGAAAGCATCTGGCTAAATGAATGCGTGCAGACAAGTTGTGTGCGAGAATAGAACGAGATGATAGTCCGAGGTAAGCGATAGTAAATGCAACAGTGTGTCCACTGGGGAGGTTTTCGTTTCCGAGTACGAGCTCTTACGGGTGAGGAAGTGCCATAACCACCGCGGGTGCCCTCGAAGAGCGGTGTAAATGAAAGGAGGGCGCGAAGGAAGGAAAATTAGAGCGTGAGGGTGGGGGAGGGGGGTGCTAGAAGGGGGGATGGTGGGAGAGAGGGTGGTGGGTTTTGGGTGTGCGAAACTGCGGGATGCCCAGAAGGCTAATGCAAAAGGCCTTGCCTCGCCGGGGACACTTCCCGAGTGCGAAATGTTCCGCACTCAAAAATAAAATTTCCGAGTTCTGGAATATGAGATGGCGAGTCGAGTTGGTTTTCCCCGCAAGGTGTTGTTCTCTACTCGGCGGTTTATGAAGGAATTCCTCTCAATTTTTTGCGCTCTCGATATTTTTTTTTATTTTCTCTAGCAAATTATTTCTCTGCACACACACACACGCACACATATTTTTCAACCGATGGTCTTAATGCTTCTCGTAATTCTTGAGCAAAAAAAAAAGGCAACGGAATTCAGCACCCTGACTTCATTCAGTTGTTTGGGGAAAAGCCTGAGGTGGAAATGTTTCGGGGGGTGATAGGTACACTTAATTGGACGAATACGCTGGCCAAATGCTCCCGCGGCACAGTGTCATTTTAATATATTCTGGAGAATGTTTCCCGAGTTTATGAGAAACATATCAAGCTAAATAAATTATGCAATGAAGTATTGTTCATCATGCAGTAAACTTAATTTCCTGTAAAAGCGCTTTAAAATACGTTTATGGCAATTCAAACATCCTGGATGTGAAAGGAAGTGGGACGCAAATAAAAATAACGGGTACTGTCATTAATTGCTGCTTACCTCGCAGCCAAAGGCCAAAATTAGAAGGAATTAATAAGCTTATTAATAACCGCTTTATCCTTTCACAAATTAATCATTATATTTCCAAACTAATTTTCATGAAATTAATGAATGTTCAAATAATTTCATAGCTTTTGGTATCAGCTTTCAATATTATCAAGTTGACAATTTCTATTTGTGCCATTGTTTTACCTTGTATTCTGTTAGGCGCTTTGCGATTATTTTATTATTCACGAAAATGTATACTTATATGATACAATACTTGTATGTGTTACCTTCCATCAAGCTTCTCTGTACTTAATGTGCGCCTATAAAAAAATAGGATCATTAAGTTTTAAGAACTTATTTCACTGATTTCATAAATTAGTAATTTATTAGGCATAAAAACTCCCGAGGGTCGTCGTAGTTGAAGTATAATTAATGATCAATTTTAAATATATCTATTTACGGAACTGCGACTTGTCCTCACGATTTTTTTAAACACATCGTCAAAACCAATAGATATATTTTATTTTTAGACCTATCTAATAGAAATAATGAATCTCCTTTCCTTGATTTAGCTAATCTACTGTGATATTTGTGTAGCTTGTTTTAATTTTTTTAAGACTCCCATACTGTAACGTAGTCAAGAAAGTCGAACTTTTTCTGCGTTCGTTTTTTTTTACGCGAACAGCTCTTAAGAGTTCAAAACAAGGGAGTATAGCTCCTTTAAAAAAAAACGTCGAAATCGCAGCGTTTCCGTTTGCCGCGATATTTTTTTTATTTTCCGTGCTCCCTATCATTGCAAGAAGGAGCCCTTGCGTTCGCAACGAAACCGGCCCGAATGATCCACTAATGAGAAGCATTTATCCGCGACTTCATCGGGACCCTGTTCCGGAAGTTTTCGCCGCGGGGCGATGGAGCCGCTGCTACAACCCAGGGTCTCCCGATGTTATTCGCTTGCGACTCCTGAATTCCTACTGGAAAGTTGTCTCGACCAGGAGAAACGAGATCGCTCGCAAAATGTCAAAAAAACCTTTTTCATCGTGATTCTTCTCCCCATTCCCCGTATGAATGCGCCAAGGGTTTCTATGGGGACGGTGAACGGGGCGCGGTTATCTGAAAGGGGAAAAATGATTCCTCAACTTTTCATATTTTTCACACATGGTTAGGTGTTATTCTTAGTTTTCCTATTGTGCTTTATATCTCGTAGTTAGATGTTTTTTTCATTTTCTTTTTCATGTGTCCATGTAGCGATTATTGGGATCTAAAATACTTAATGCTGTTGAAAAATCTTGAAGCTCAATGCCTTAACATATGGTAATAGTTTATGATGAAATAGTTTATCTTCACCATTTCTGTTTCTAGTTTATTATCAGCAAGGTTTGTGCTAATAGAGAGACCACAATTATATCGTATATTGTGAATACCGATGAGTAAATTTTCACATGATTACATGTCTGTGTAGCACCTATGTGTAAATTAATGAGGCTCCGTAAAGGCTTTTCCAAAGCCCATTTGAAACATCTCCTTTAGCCAGACTTTTTATTGTTCTTAACTGAATATTTTTTGTTCTCTTAGGTACTATTTATTATAAGTACCTAATATTTTTCATTCTGGGTTTGCCTTATGTACTATACAAGACATCTCATGAAAGAAGTTATAGTTTCATTACTCCTTATTAAGCGCATTGCTCCACATTTCATTTTAAAGCTTCATTTACCAATGCAATTCTGGGAAATAGCCATTTATCGCCATCTTTTAAATTTCCGGTATTCCAGGGCCCGATATGTGGTTTCATAAGGAGTTTTTCTCTGTTTTTTATCTCCGCCTTTCCGTTATCATCCTCCAAACCCCAGCCCCCAACCCCCAAAACTCGTTATGATATTCCTGTATCTCGTGCATTTACGAAACTCTGAGATCATCTCCTCCCTCCTCTTTACCCCTTCTTCAGCCGGATTCGCCTCTGCATCTTTCGCTGTTTTTCTCCTTCTGTGTTGCCCAATGGGTTTTTCTAACGGAAAGACCTCAAACCAAGCAGTTCCCTCTCTTTACTCTATCCAAGTCATTCCTTCTTACGTCCGTACCTTCTCTACCTTATTTATTTCCATTCCTTTGTCTTCCCGATTTATTATTCTCTCATCTCCATCGTTCATGGACGACAGGATATTCCGTCGAAGACGAGGGGGTTCTCCACTTCAGTTTTGACCTGAATGATTAGCACTTCTCAATTTTTAATGCGGAGACGAATTTCAAGTATTGTAGGCGGGTCTTTTCGGATTTTTGGTTTCTATGAGTTGGCCGAATCTCGTACAATTATTCGTCACTTTAGCGTGTAAAGTGTTTTCCATTCAGAAAGCGAGGAGGTGAAGCATGATGTGATATCTTAAATGGTGTTATTCTGTATTTGAATCTCACCTTTCGTGTCATTCCACAAGATCGCCCATTTGGTGTTCACGTTAGGCGGAATTTTTACATGTTCTTATTTAGATGGTGAAGATAACAAATCCATCATGCAAATATATCGTTTATAGTCATTTAAATTCCCATTATTAATTATTAAAATATGTATATTCCACACTTAAGATTCTACTGCCATTCCATTCAACCAAATCTCCTTTACTAGCCACGTGCCATGAGAAAAAAATTTAATTTTTTCATTATTGACTCGCATTTCTTTGGGGATCAAATTAGAATGATTTTTCTTCTCCATTAAAAAAAATTCTATAAAGTTATATATACTTAAAACAATTATATATATATATATATATNNNATTCTATAAAGTTATATATACTTAAAACAATTATATATATATATATATATCACGACTCCGATGATCAGATGGAGCTTCGTCTACACCTGGAGACAGTAAATTGACGTCTTGGAAAAAACCGTTGAGACATTCGTCCAACACTGATGTTAAAATTAAAGAAAAAATTGTTATAACTTCGTGTGGGTAATTTCCTTCATCTTCCTCTTGAGTTGCGTCACTTGAGGAATATTCCCTGGAAGGAGAGTGAGGTACGGACGCTGGAGAATTCGATCGGTCGGATTCTCTCTCATTTTCGCTCGCGTCACTAAACTGGAAATATTCTTCAAAAATGTCGTGAAGAATATCGATTTTTTCCTTCAATCCTCGAGCGCCTTTCGGCTCTCCGTTCTGCCATGGCGAATAGGAAAGAAACTGTAAACCCTGACCACCTGGAAAGCTTAAACTCGCGCGCCGCTACCACCTGCCATTTCGTCGATGGCGCCTTCCCGCTCCACCGCCGCTTCTACATGTCTCGTATAGTGGCTTTCTAGCCGTGAGCCGATTGGAACTGAATCGCGTGAGAATGAGGGGGGAGAAGATGCGGCACAAAAAGATGTGTGAGAAGAAATGTGTGTGTGTCGGATGTAATGGAGAGGGGGGGGGTGGGGGTATCATGTTATAGGTTTGGGGACGTCCCCCACCCTCATATCTATGATTGACCCTAGCATCACTTTTAGCAGTAGTATCACATACCTTTTGGCAAACGAAAGGTTGAAATAACAAAGCACGCAGTTTTTGGGAAAATTATAAGATATTGAACTCTACATTGTTTCGGGTATTCACTGCGTTCGTTGGCTTAGTAGACAACTGTTTCGCCTCTAGCATTCCAGCTGGCGTCTTCAGGTCGTTGATGATGAATTGCTGCTATTTTCGCCGCATTTATATAGGGTCGGCCGGCTTCTCGCTGCTCTCTGATTGCCCGTTTGTCGGATAACTCATTTCCATGCACTGTCTAGTGGATATCCGTCTGACAATGCAGAGTTCGTCATATCCACGCCGCGGAAACCTGCGAACGAATTATAAAATACCTATATTTGAAATTGTCCTCCCAGAATTGTTTTGATACATTGACAAAATGTTGCAATCAAGAAATATTAGGTACAGGTTATCTTGGTGATGAATATTAAATATTTTAAAATCCAAAACAGCCAAAATATTTAGGCCCGCATCAATGTTATACTTTATAATGTTTAGTTTCAATCTTATTATTTATGTTCGAGGCACCATATTTATTACATCTGATGGGCTCAGGATTTATAACAATATCTTGTACGTAATCATGGCATTGTACCCAGTTCAAAGTTCAAAAATACTAACAGTAACTTTTGGCGGATCACCCAATGTTGCATTTACAAATGCGAAATAATTCACAACACTGAAATCGCTCGCTACTCGGTGACATTATTGTGAAATTTTTATATTAGAAAGTACGTTAAATCAATCCTATGTCTAAATAGTGTTCGGATCACATGCTAAAACAGCGAATTCCAGTGCGCAACATAGTCGATTGCACTGTAATGGTTGGTCTTCCCGTATAGGTATAGAAATTCATGTACACCTTCATATTACCCTGCAAGCAAGCAGGGTGAGCACCAGGGGATTAATCCATATCAGGCATACGCAGGCAAATGGATTTTTATCCATATCATATTTTACACACTAGTTGATAATCAACTACCTCTTCAATTGTAGCATGAAGATCTCCATGCAAACAAAGAAATATGCTAATATATGGTGTTATTCCATAATGATAGATTACTTAGACACAGAGATGCATTTAAAATGCCTTAGACATCCTATCCCATTACTGAATAATGTTATCCCGACTACGGAAGCGTAAATCCTGTATTCATTCGGCGAATACTGATTACTATAATACGTTATCAGAAATAGTAAAGATTACAAATTCAAGTCTGAAAATTAGATTGATATCTAGAGTTATGAAGCAAATGTGTTTCATTCGAAGATTGAATAATAACTTAGTCTTAATAACCAACCTTAAAAATAATGTGAAGTTACTGCTCTTTTATTTCATTAACCTCATTTTAATTCTCAATACAGTCCGTTTTCTACAGCATTTTATTTAATCGTAGACATATTTAAAAACCTCTTGTCAAAAATGACAAAAATAGTAATGCGCCTCAAAAAATT
The DNA here is from genome assembly GCA_002093875.1 of Calopteryx splendens. Taxonomy (NCBI): domain Eukaryota; kingdom Metazoa; phylum Arthropoda; class Insecta; order Odonata; family Calopterygidae; genus Calopteryx; species Calopteryx splendens. The sequence continues at coordinate 258,366 of LYUA01001789.1, read as the reverse complement.
TGTAATGAAGGTTGGGTTATTGTACGGGTGTATCCATCAGAAACCTACCGTAACAGGTAGATTACCATTAATAATAATAAAGTATCCTTAGTAGAATATCTGGGCCTCCATTAAATGCTCTACCTGTGCTTAGGACTTAAATACTCGGATTACTTATGTGATCTATGAAATATCTTTTCTATTTCAGTATACCAAAGTTAGTTAGCAAGAGAGCTGTATGAAATGAATTGGCCCATTTCAACTTTCGCAGTTCAGGGATTCCACGGCATATGCCAAAAACATTTAATCTCAATCTAGAGACAATAGGCATATATTACTCCAGTCATCGTGACTCATCGGACACTTGATACGCTAAAGAACTACTTATATTACCTTAGTAAATGTGACACATGATTCAATGCTATAATTCGCATGCGTTTCTATTGCTCTGTGATTATTTAAAGTTATGAGAACATTTACATAATTTATAAAAATTTCATTTTAAAAATGTAATAACGTATGCGTAACAGAAATTGATAAATTCTGTTACGTTAGCATACACGAGCATATTATCGTATTGTCCAACGGAGTACATTGTGGCAGAGAATTAGCAGGAAATGGATAAACGGAAAAAAAATTCAATTTTCAACACTACTCATGTACCTAAATGCGACGCCTGCCGACGCGAATGCTTTAAGCAATTACTTTGTTACATCACACTGCGATGCACAAAATCAAGCAACACAGGGCCTTTCTCTTTGACTGGGCAACGACATGCGTTTCTATTACCTATGGAAGCTTTTTCGGCGTGGTAAAGAGATGACCTTTGACGGATGTTCAAAGTCGGGAGGGTCAGGAAAACAAAAAAATGATGTAGAATCCGATGGCTCATCTTTGGATGATGCTAATTAGAGGTGCGCGGAGAAAACGATACGGTAGGGATGGTGGAAGAGGAGAAGATGGAAATGCTTGGATAGGTCAGAATATGAGGTAAGGGCGTTGATATTTGACTGGAGCGGGGAAGGAAGACACCGTCAGCCGTTAGGCAGGCTGCGAGATGTCGGAGGGCGAGGAAGGAGCGATGAATAATGATGCCTTTCTCTCTCTCCTACTACTCTCTCCTACTACCTACACAGGAAGGATAGCGGCTCTAATAGATGGATAGACGGATAGAAGAGAACGAACTAAGGGGTGGGTGTGGTCGGATGGGGAGGGGTCAAAGGTAAAGGGGTGCGATTCGCGAAGGAGAGGAAAGCCCGATGGGTCGAAGGGTAAGGC